>QRFJ01000015.1:2986824-3035027 GCA_006176705.1 Cocos nucifera
TCAAAGAGCTAAAGATCATATGGCAACCTCAATTGAAACTTCATTGGTTGAGGAGCAATCAACCAATAGACCTCCACTGTTCAATAGAACTAATTACACATATTGGAAAGCACGAATGAAGATATTCATCCAAGCACAAGACTATGACATGTGGAATGTCATAATGATAGGACCTCACACACCATAATTACTATTGATGGAGTGTCCATCCTAAAACCTAAAAAGGATTGGAATGAACATGACAAAAAGAAGGCTCAACTTAATGCCAAAGCGATGAATGTTCTATATTGTGCTTTGGATGCTAATGAGTTCAATAGGATATCAACAAGTTCATCTGCCAAAAAAATCTAGAATAGACTTGAAGTCTCCCATGAGGGGACTAATCAAGTCAAAAAATCTAAGATAAATATATTGGCACATAAGTATGAGCTATTTAAAATGGAACCACATGAAACCATCACTGAAATGTTCACTAGGTTTACTAATATTTTGAATGGTTTAAAAAGTCTTAGAAGAGATTATGCAAACAACGATATTGTACGTAAAATTCTTAGGTCTTTGCCAAAGAATTGGGAGCCAAAGATGAGTACCATTCAAGAGGCGAAAGACTTAAATACTCTAGCATTGGAGGAATTAATTGGATCACTCATAACCCATGAGCTAAACATGAACCAAGAAAGAGAAGAGAAAGTAAAGAAAAAGAAAAGCAATGCACTTAAAGCTGCTACCATCCATATAGAAGAAAGTGATTCCGAAGAGAATTTAGAAGATGATGAGGAGATGGCCATGATAGCTAGAAGATTCAAAATTTGAGAGAAAAAAACAGAAAGTACAGAAAAAAAAAGATAAAATTGTAAAACCGAATGAAAATGAAATCTGAAAAGAAAAAAAAACAAACCTTTTGAAGGGAAATCCTGATTTCCCGGTCCAGGTTCGTTCAGATCTGATCAGATCAAGAGATATATTTCAAAAATTTTTCTCTTGATCCCAATCAGATCTTGATATGTTTCAGATCTGATTCTTATTATTTTAATAAAATAAAATTAAAAAGATAAATTAAATCAAATTTAATTTACCTGATCTGGGTAATCCTATTACCCTGTTGATGATCCTGTTTGCAGCGGAAGGTTCTGGATCTTAGCCACGCAAGCGCCTGGCCTCTACCGGTATCCACTCGGGTTGGATCTGGAGATCCTCTTCTTCTCTATCACACCTCCAAAAATCAGATCTGGATCTGATCTGGAGGATCTTCAAAACTCTTTTGAAGATGAGCAGTCGTCCTTTGCAGCAGCGCAGCCTTCTTATTTTGATCGCCTTTCTTTGATCTGAATCGCACCAACCAAGGTCCAAAACTCCTTTTGGACGTGGAGAGCAAGGGGAGAAGAGACTATGGCATGGAGAAGGAGGGGAGAGGCAGCCTTGGGGCATGGGGTTTCTCAATTGAATTGCATTAGAATCTGAGTTGGGCGCAGGGTCTTATTTATAGACTAAGCTGTGATCCAACTCCTCTTCTTCTCCCAACCAATCACAACCCTTTGTGAAATCAGATCTAAATCTGATTGGTGGGAATAGAGACCCCTGGATTCCTCCTTAGAGGGCGCCTAAGACCAGTCAAAGTTGGTTCTTAGAAGAACTCTAATTGGAATCCAAAAAGGAGATGGAGTCCTTGTCCAACAAGGACTCCTAGGCGCCTCCAACTTGGGCACACGCCTAGGGTGGCGTGCGCCCTTCTCCTTGCCAGGTTCTGGCAGGGGGACAGGCCCCCACCAGCTCTCCAATAGGTGCATGACATGTGGTCAAAAGTCAAAGTGTCAATGGTCAACGTTTGACCAGTCAAAGGTAGACTTTTGACCAAAGTCAAAGAACAAGAAATGGCAGGTGACCAAAAATGGCAGGTAATGTCTTACAAATAAGACAACCTTTTCTGACTTGGACAACCTCCAGTCAGACCATATGAAGGCCTCTGATTTGAGCACAAACTCCTTTGGCTCAGACAGGACAACTTATTTATGATAGCAAAAGAAGAACGTTAGGTTCAATCGAGTGCTAGCACGATTTCCTTGAACCTAATTGAATCTCATTCAGATCAATTGAACTAGATCAGTTCAATTGATGATCACCAGATTCAAACCCTTGTTTGTGTGACCCAGTTAGGTTCAGTTCTGTATGGTAATGGGATATGTCATGATCTCTATCATCGACATCATCGAAACTCCTTTCGATGGATCAGAACTCTTCTGATTCGAACAGCTAGAATGATCGATCATCTAAATCATTCTAATTGCTCCCAAAATCCACCAGTGACACCTAGCAGTATATGGTGGCAACCCATCAGAGCTGAATGCGAACCTCTTGGTGCAGCTACCTGTGTGATTCAGTTCTTCTATCTTGAGCCCCGATCAGATTAGGGTTAAGGTGAACTCGTCAAACCCTAGTCTCTGTCATATGATGTAATCATTCGATTCGAGTCCAATGTGAAAATCTAAATAGAAACTCTTTCTATTATTTCACTCTACCATGGCCATGGATTTCTGGACTTGATTCTCATGATCATCATAGGGCTACTCCTCTACCACCGAGGTAGATAGATTCCATCTTGATGCAATCCAGTTCCTACAATGAACATGCTATAGCCAACATACACCTCAGGGTTCCATATGGCTAGGAGACCGAGTAATGGTGTAGTCAAACTATAACACCCTCAAGGTGAACTGCCGATGCATCTCAGGTCAAAGAACCAGACACACTACTGCAGCATCGAGTCAGTCATTGACGAGAAGGTAGACTCCCTAATGACTACTCGAGGTGGTCACGCTCAGTGCCCTCGTTCTCTAACGAGTACCTGTACTCTCGCTCCGGTGTCTCCACACCGTAGACTCAAGACTCATCTACTAAAGAGAAGCGATTGTACACCAACCTTCCGGATCAATCACCATCCTCGTGATGATCCTATGGTCGGGAGCAATTTATGAGTTAATAATGATTATTCATGTCTTAAATTTTCAACTCTTGAAAATATGAATTATCATTACCATTAACTCAAAGGATGTATCACAGACACTAAATACACATATGTGATAGAAAATAACCCATTTATTGATTTTAGTCAAAATTATAATTTTGCCCCTAGAAGTGTATTACAAGTGTCAGCCAATTCTGGCTTCTAGGGCACATATATCTAACAATCTCCCACTTGTCCTAAAGCCAATTGGCTACAAGTCTAAGTCCCATCTTCTCAAGGTGGGCTTCGATCTTCTGCTGGCCCAACGGCTTTGTAAGTGGGTCTGCCACATTATCTGCGGAGTTGACTCTCTTGACCTCGACGTAACCCTTCTCGAGGTCGAGGTAATCGGATGGTGATGGCTCCTTAGGTGGTATCACCATTTGCTTGGAATGCTCTTCCAGCACAAACAGTCTGCCACAGATGTCGACTTTCGATCATCTATATCGGACATGAAGTCCGAGTCTGTGTATCCCTGGACTTGGAGTTCTCCGTTACCAAAGACCAACATCATATCCTTAGTTCTTCTCAAGTACTTAAGGATACATTTCACAGAAGTCCAGTGTTCTTCACCTGGATTTGACTGATATCTGCTTGTGACACTCACAGCATGGGCTATATCAGGTCGTGTACATAGCATGGCATACATGAGGCTCCCTATTGCAGAAGCATAAGGGATCTTGCTCATGCGTTCTATTTCCTCAGGTGTGCTGGGGCACATCTTCTTGGAAAGATGAATACCATGTCTGAAGGGTATTAATCCCCTCTTAGAGTTTTCCATACTAAACCTCTTTAGTACTTTCTCTATGTACATCTTCTGTGAAAGTCCTAGCATCCTATTCGGTCTATCCCTATAGACCTTAATTCCTAGAATAAAGGATGCTTCACCTAGGTCTTTCATGGAGAATTCCTTGGACAACCACATCTTGACTGATGTCAACATGGGAATATCATTCCCAATAAGGAGGATGTCATCCACGTACAATACGAGGAAGACAACAGCGCTCCCACTGACCCTTTTGAAAACACATGGTTCCTCTTCATTTTTGATGAAACCAAACTTTTTGATCACATCATTGAAACGAGTGTTCCAGCTCCGAGATGCTTGCTTAAGTCCATATATGGACCTTTGCAGCTTGCAAACCTTGTGATCAGTATCACTGGATGTGAAACCTAGCGGCTGTTCCATATAGATATCTTCCTCAAGATATCCATTTAGGAATGCCGTTTTCACGTCCATTTGCCATATTTCATAATCGAAATAGGCTGCAACAGCAAGCAATGTGCGGATGGATTTTAGCATAGCTACTGGGGAAAAGGTATCCTGATAGTCTAATGCCTTCGCGTTGACTATAACCTTTTGCCACCAATCTAGCCTTGAATGTCTCCACATTCCCATCTGCACCAATCTTTCTCTTGAAGATCCATTTACATCCCAATAGGTACTATACCTTCTGGTGGATCTACCAAGGTCCAGACTTGGTTTGAGTGCATCGAGTCAATTTCTGACTGCATTGCCTCTAGCCATTTCTCGGAGTCGATATCTGATATCGCCTCGTTGTAGGTTTTGGGATCATCACCATGAGCACCATTACCTACGAGGAACATTTCCTCTACATCCTCTGAAATAATACCTAAGTATCTTTCAGGGGGACGGGAAACTCTTTCCGATCTACGAGGTGGAGGAGGTAGTGTTCTTATTGGCTCAACCTGATTTGGTTCCACTTGGTCCTTAGCTCGTTCTGCTTGTGAGACTTTCTCATCAAGCTTGATCTGCTTTTCCAATGCCGCTATCTTGAATAAACTATTTTTCAAGAAAGATGGCATGTCGACTCACAATCACATTGTGGTCTTCTGGAATGTAGAAATAGTATCCTAATGACTCTTTAGGATATCCTATGAATCGAGCTCTGAAAGGACCTAAACTCTAACTTGTCTGCTTGTTGTCTTTTGACATGAGCCGGACAACCCCAAATTCTGAGATGACTCAGACTTGGTTTCTTACCGTGCCATATCTCATACGGTGTGGTAGGAACGGTTTTAGAGGGAACCCTATTCAGTAGATAGATTGAAGTTAACAATGAGTGTCCCCAAAGAAAATCAGGGAGGTCTGTGAAGCTCATCATGGATCGAACCATATCTAATAGAGTCCGATTTCTCCATTCTGAAACCCCGTTGAGTTGAGGTGTTCCTGGTGGAGTCCATTGAGAGACTATGCCATTATCCTTGAGATAGTCTAGGAATTCCCTGCTAAGGTATTCACCTCCTCGATCTGATCGAAGAACCTTAATGGGTTTTCCTGTTTGTTTTTCTACTTCATGTCTGAATTCTTTGAACTTTTCAAAGGCTTCAGACTTGTGTCTCATAAGATACACATACCCATACCTAGACAGATCATCGGTAAAGGTAATGAAGTAGACAAAATTGCCTCTAGCCGGCACATCAAATGGGCCGCACACATCAGTATGTACTAGGGCAAGGAGATCTGTGGCCCTCTCCCCATGTCCAACAAAAGGGAGTTTAGTCATTTTGCCTTGAAGACAAGGATTCACAAGTTGGATATGACTCGAAAGTCAATGGACTCAATAGCCCATTTTTCTCCAATTTGTTGATCCTATCTTCTGCTATATGACCTAATCTCAGGTGCCATAGATATCTGTCGTTTGGACTATCCCTAGGTCGTTTGGCATTCACGTTTTGCTCGATAGTTAGAACAGGTACATCAATATGTAGCTGATAAAGACCATTAATAAGGAAACCATTTGCAATTTTATTTCTTTCATAAAGAATGTTACAATGGTCCTTAAAGAAGGTGATCACATAACCTTCTTGTGCTAAGCATGAAACAGAAATCAAATTCCTGCTAGCTGCAGGCACAAAATAACAGTCTTTCAAAACTAAGTCTAAACCAGATGGTAATCGAAGAGGGTATGTTCCCACGGCTACTGCAGCAACTCTTGCTCCATTACCAACGCGTAGGATCATGTCTCCATCCCTCAGCCTCCTGCTATCCTCAAGACCCTGCATAGAAGTGCACAGATGAGCACTAGAACCAGAGTCAAGCACCCAACTGGATGCAGAAGAAACCGTAAGGTTAGACTCAATAACGAGCATACCTCCAGAAGGACCTTCCTTCTTGTTCTTCAGGGTGGCCAGGTAAGTAGGGCAGTTCCGCTTCCAATGGCCGTCGCTGTTGCAATGGAAACACTTTCCTTTGCCATCGGCCTTTTTCTTCGATTCTGCCTTCTTCTTCTTTGATCCTTCCACCTTTTGCTTTTTCACAGACTTCTTTTTCTTTCCATAAGACTTTCTTTTGGAAGAAGTCCGTTCCATAGCAAGAACTGAGCCTTTAGAACCTTTCATAGAAAGCTCAGCGGTAACCAGCATATTCATTAACTCGGCCAAGGAATTCTGAAGTTTATGCATGTGGTAATTCATGATGAATTGCCCATATGCATCAGTCAAGGATTGCAGAATAATATCGTTCTGCAGGTCCAAGTCCAACTTCACACCGAGCTTCTCAAGCTCTTCCATGTCCTTGATCATTGTCAGACAGTGATCTTGGACTGACTGCCCATCACGCATCTTAGCCTTAAAAAGTCATTTTGTGACTTGATATTTGGCTGCGCGACTCTGTTCACCAAACATCTCCTGCAGGTGAGCCAACATTTGGCGAGCAGTCCCGATATCTTCATGTTGGCGCTGGAGCTCATCAGACATCGAGCCCAACATGTAATATCTGGCCTTATTATCTTCGTCAATCCATTTTTCCAGAGACGCTCTCTGTTCAACAGATGGACGGGCTGGTAATGTGGGAGGGTCCTGGTCCAAAACATGGGTTAACTTCTCAGAACCCAAAATAATTTTGTAGTTCCTGAGCCAATCTTTATAATTGGGTCCAGTCAGTCTATGTGTGTCCAGGATACGTGCCAATGGGTTGGACGCAGACATTTTTCCTGTAGAGAGTCAAAGATTCTAGTTAGATACTGTAATTTTGACTTGACCAATTTGTTTAGGGATTTTATTTTTAAACAAATTAGCTCCCACTATTTTCTCGGATCCCTACACTCCCTCTGTAGAGATGCGAAAATCTCCACGATTAATGATTTCTAGTGGGTGGTGCGGTCTCACCAACTGACTCATCACCTCACCTAACAGTTATTGGTGATGGGTTAGCCAATGAGTGAACAACTCTTGTTCAATGATTCTCTAATCATGGTGCACCCAAACTTGGTCTCTAATTCATGAATCTCACCGTATCCGAAATATTGATCCACTCCTTAGTTAAGTCAGACCCACCATTTGCATAGACTGGGTTCCTAATTGAGTCTCTCACCGTATCCGAAATATTGAGCCCAACTCATCCTCCAGCCCATAGCATCCAATGCCTAATAGACATGGTTGCATCTTCCCGGTGCAACTGAGCCACTGTATCCAGCCGAGAACAATCAACCCCGGGAAGGGCCCGCACATCTACAATGGTGGAAGACCTCAGACTTAATCTTTTCTTAGGGAGAATTGATTCAGGTCTCATTAAACTAGACTTGGCTTAGTCATAACAATTATGACTAACCTAGTGGCATGGGTTAGCTCGGATTATTGACCACCTCAGATCAGAACTGTGTCAACAGATATGGCCAGGTAAGTGAGACCGGTGGAAGGAATATGCCATTAACTCGTACAAGAACGCATTCAGGTCGAGTAGCTTCCAATTAAAAACCAGTCGGTCGTCTATGCCAAACTTACCTTAGACACCAAATTGTTGAGTCAGAACCAATTGGGTTAGCCTACAATCCAGACTCTAACCTCTGAGCCTAATTAGGTCTTGCTTGATCGTGACTCGATCTTGACCCAGACTTAATCCTATTAGGCTGGTCAATTTAAGCATTGTTGATCCCATCTAACCAACTCTTGATTCGGTTTGATCAACCGCTTAGACCTAATTGAGCTACCCAAGCCCGAACCCAGTATTATGAATATGTCTTAGATCTGAAATTCTCAATTTTAGACCTAATTAATATTCCATAAACTTAATTCTTAATTAAGTAGGGTTCATAAACAAAATATGCACAATAAATCCTAGGGTTTCAGGATCTAGGGTTTTGCAGAAAGTAAGTTTTGGGTTTCTGATTAAGGACGAACACGCAGCACCCCTACACATCATAAGAACACCCCATCGAATGGGAAGAGAGGGCCTTTAAACCCTTCTTCGTTCTTATGACCGGACGGCCAAGAGGAACGCCTTAATCAGGAACATGTAAATACTACAAAACAGTTATCAGATCTATATCATATATCTCATATATAAATTTAGATCTAATCATGGCATATTTTGCATACATCTCATGTATCATAATCATGCATGTTTTCAGATCTAAATTATCTCATAATAATCTAAAAAATTAGATTTAAATTGATCTAATCAAAATAAATTCTAATCTAGACAATTATGTAGAACTATTCTACAACTAGTCTAGACATGCATCAATCATATCTCATATGATATTTAAAATTAAATAATTTTTATTTGCTATTTATCAGATGTTATTATAACACTTATAATATCAAAAAATAGTAAATAAGAAAGATCTAAAATATGATTTAATCAGATTAAATCAAAGACATATGCAAAACTATTCTATAGAACTATTCTATTCTAGAACTAGTCATGCATATCTTCATAATCTTAGATCCAAATCATTTAATTTTAATTTTTTCTGATTTCAGATCTGATCACATCTCATGTGACATCTGAAATCACTTTATTTTCTAATTAAAATAAAATTTAAAATCAGATCTAAACAATTTAGAACCATGGCTCTGATACCAGTTGAAGGGAAATCCTGATTTCCCGGTCCAGGTTCGTTCCAGATCTGATCAGATCAAGAGATATATTTCAAAAATTTTTCTCTTGATCCCAATCAGATCTTGATATGTTTCAGATCTGATTCTTATTATTTTAATAAATAAAATAAAATAAGATAAATTAAATCAAATTTAATTTACCTGATTTGGGTAATCCTATTACCCTGTAGATGATCCTGATTTGCAGCGGAAGGTTCTGGATCTTAGCCACGCAAGCGCCTGGCCTCTACCGGTATCCACTCGGGTTGGATCTGGAGATCCTCTTCTTCTCTATCACACCTCCAAAAATCAGATCTGGATCTGATCTGGAGGATCTTCAAAACTCTTTTGAAGATCTGCAGTCGTCCTTTTGCAGCAGCGCAGCCTTCTTGCTTTTGATCGCCTTTCCTTTGATCTGAATCGCACCAACCAAGGTCCAAAACTCCTTTTGGACGTGGAGAGCAAGGGGAGAAGAGACTATGGCATGGAGAAGGAGGGGAGAGGCAGCCTTGGGGCGTGGGGTTTCTCAATTGAATTGCATTAGAATCTAGAGTTGGGCGCAGGGTCTTATTTATAGACCTAAGCTTGTGATCCAACTCCTCTTCCTCTCCAACCAATCACAACCCTTTGTGAAATCAGATCTAAATCTGATTGGTTGGGAATAGAGACCCCTGGATTCCTCCTTAGAGGGCGCCTAAGACCAGTCAAACTTGGATTCTTAGTAGAACTCTGAATTGGAATCCAAAAGGGAGGTGGAGTCCTTGTCCAACAAGGACTCCTAGGCGCCTCCTAACTTGGGCTCACGCCACCCTAGGGTGGCGTGCGCCCTTCTCCTTGCCAGGTTCTGGCAGGGGGACAGGCCCCCACCAGCTCTCCAATAGGTGCATGACATGTGGTCAAAAGTCAAAGGGTCAATGGTCAACGTTTGACCAGTCAAAGGTAGACTTTTGACCAAAGTCAAAGAACAAGAAATGGCAGGTGACCAAAAATGGCAGGTAATGTCTTACAAATAAGACAACCTATTTCTGACTTGGACAACCTCCAGTCAGACCATATGAAGGCCTCTGATTGAGCACAAACTCCTTTGGCTCAGTCAGGACAACTTATTTATGATAGTAAAAGAAGAACGTTAGGTTCAATCGAGTGCTAGCACGATTTCCTTGAACCTAATTGAATCTCATTCAGATCAATTGAACTAGATCAGTTCAATTGATGATCACCAGATTCAAACCCTTGTTTGTGTGACCCAGTTAGGTTCAGTTCTGTATGGTAATGGGATATGTCATGATCTCTATCATCGACATCATCGAAACTCCTTTCGATGGATCAGAACTCTTCTGATTCGAACAGCTAGAATGATCGATCATCTAAATCATTCTAATTGCTCCCAAAATCCACCAGTGACACCTAGCAGTATATGGTGGCAACCCATCAGAGCTGAATGCGAACCTCTTGGTGCAGCTACCTGTGTGATTCAAGTTCTTCTATCTTGAGCCCCGATCAGATTAGGGTTAAGGTGAACTCGTCAAACCCTAGTCTCTGTCATATGATGTAATCATTCGATTCGAGTCCAATGTGAAAATCTAAATAGAAACTCTTTCTATTATTTCACTCTACCATGGCCATGGATTTCTGGACTTGATTCTCATGATCATCATAGGGCTACTCCTCTACCACCGAGGTAGATAGATTCCATCTTGATGCAATCCAGTTCCTACAATGAACATGCTATAGCCAACATACACCTCAGGGTTCCATATGGCTAGGAGACCGAGTAATGGTGTAGTCAAACTATAACACCCTCAAGGTGAACTGCCGATGCATCTCAGGTCAAAGAACCAGACACACTACTGCAGCATCGAGTCAGTCATTGACGAGAAGGTAGACTTCCTAATGACTACTCGAGGTGGTCACGCTCAGTGCCCTCGTTCTCTAACGAGTACCTGTACTCTCGCTCCGGTGTCTCCACACCGTAGACTCAAGACTCATCTACTAAAGAGAAGCGATCGTACACCAACCTTCCGGATCAATCACCATCCTCGTGATGATCCTATGGTCGGGAGCTGTTTATGAGTTAATAATGATTATTCATGTCTTAAATTTTCAACTCTTGAAAATATGAATTATCATTACCATTAACTCAAAGGATGTATCACAGACACTAAATACACAGGTGTGATAGAAAATAACCCATTTGATTAATTATAGTCAAAATTATAATTTTGCCCCTAGAAGTGTATTACAAGTGTCAGCCAATTCTGGTTTCTAGGGCACATATATCTAACACCTTTGTCTTATGACACATAGTGATGATGAGGTAAATGATAATACTTCAATTTTAGATTTTACTTTTGAAGAATTATATGATGCTTTCAATGACTTAGTGAATAACTTTAAAAAGCTATTACGTAAGAATAAGAAACTAAAGAAAGAGAATCAATCCTTAAGTAAAGATAAATTTCAAATAGAAGAAAATATGAAGAATTTACAAACTAATCTAGATGAATCAAATAAAAAGATTATATCTTTACAAGATAAACTAGTAAGATTAAGATCCATAGTAGATAGATATATGCTAAGCTCTAAAAATCTACAAACAATAATTGAAAATCAAAAGATGATTCTTAATAAAATCGGTATAGGATATGATACATCAAGAAAGCAAAAGTTATTGAAAAATATATATGCAAAATCTCAAAATTTTGGTAGAAGAATTACATGTTACAAATACAGTAAAATTGAACATAAATTTATTGAATGCAAAACCTTTAATTCAAGCAAAACAAAAGTGAAGCATGTTTGGATTCCAAAAGGAACTATTTGTGCTAACCCCAAAGGACCTAAGTTAGCTTGGGTACCTAAGTTTGCTTGATTACTTGTGTAGGTATGCATGACATCCGTAAGAGCTAAAAGAAGGTGGTACCTTGATAGCGGATGCTCGAGATATATAATGGAAGATAAATCATAATTTATCTCTCTTGAAGCTAAAGATGGAGGTGTTGTAACATTTGAAGACAACAGTAAAGGAAAAATCATTGGTCTCGGTAATATCTTGATAACACCCTCTATTAGCATAGAAGATGTCTTATATGTTGAAGGACTAATGCATAACTTACTTAGTATAAGTCAACTTTGTGATAAGAGCTTTAATGTTTTATTCAAATCATCTCATTGCATTGTAACTAGCTCTATAGATGAAAGCATTAAGTTCATAGGAAAAAGACATGGAAATATTTACATTATTGATCTTGATAAGCTTAAAAAAGAGAATATTGATTGTCTTGTTGCTATGAATGCTCAACTAAATGAATCAAGTTAAATTTGGCATAATAGATTAGGTCATGCACGTATGGACTCACTAGCAAGATTAATTAAACTTGATTTAGTAAAGGGTTTGCCCAAAATCAATTTTGAAAAGGACAAAATTTGTAAACCATGCCAACTTGGTAAATAAATGAAATCATCTTTCAAATCCAAAAATATTGTTTTAACTACTAGGCCTCTAGAATTACTCCATATGAATTTGTTTGGACCTATTTCAACTGCTAGTCTTCGAGAAAAAAGATATGGCTTTGTAGTAATAGATGATTTTTCATGATATACATGAATTTTATTTTTGTCACATAAAGATAATGCTTTTGATATGTTTGTTGATCTATTTAATAAAATAATAAAAGATAAAAAATATAATATTTTATATATAAGAAGTGATCATGGGATGGAATTTAAAAATCAAAAATTTTAAAATTTTTGTTCTAAAAATGGAATTAATTATAACTTTTCAGCACCTAGGACACTACAACAAAATGGGATGGTAGAAAGAAAGAATAGAACTTTGATTGAAATGGCATGAACCATGCTTTGTGAAAATAACCTTCCAAAATATTTTTGGACAGAAGCGATTAACACCACACGCTATGTGCTAAATAGAGCTTTAATTAAACCAATCTTAAAGAAAACTCCATATGAACTCTACAAAGAAAAGAAACCAAACATTTCATATTTTAAAATTTTTGGATCTAGATGTTTCATTCTAATAAATGGTAAAGATAAGCTTGGAAAGTTTGATGCAAAATCAGATGAAGGAATTTTTCTAGGATATTCATCACATAGTAGAGCATATAGAGTATTTAATAAAAAAATATTGATTATGGAAGAATCCATACATGTAATTTTTTATGAAACAAACTCTCTTAGAACAAGAGAAGAAGAGCTTGATATGAATGTAAAAATTTTAGAAAATAAAATAAAAAATATATCACTTAAAGATATTTTCTCTCAAGAAAAAGAAGATAAAGAGCAAGAGGTTGAAGAAATAATGCCACATTCCCAAGATGATCAAGGTACATCCAACTTACCAAAGGAATGGAGGTATGATCATAATTATCCTAGGAAATTAATAATAGGTGATCTATCTCAAGAAGTTAAAACTAGATCATCTTTTAGAGAAGCTATGAATCATATTGCATTTGTATCCCATCTAAAACCTAAAAATATAATTAAAGCTGAAAAAGATCCAAATTGGATATTAGCAATGCAAGAAGAGTTAAACCAATTTGAAAGAAATAAAGTTTGAAAATTAGTTGAAAGACCTAAAAATTTTCTTGTAATTGGTACAAAATGGGACTTTAGAAATAAACTAGATGAGAAGGACAATGTAATTAGAAACAAGGCTAGATTGGTTGCACAAGAGTACAATCAAGAAGAGGATATTGATTTTGATGAATCCTTTGCATCCGTAGTTAGACTTGAAGCTATTAGATTGCTTTTAGCATTTGCATGTTTCATGAACTTTTTTAACTTTTTCAAATGGATGTAAAGAGTGTATTTTTAAATGGTTTAATTGAAGAAGAAGTTTATGTAGAACAACCTCCAAGCTTTGAAAGTCAAGAATTATCTAATCATATATACAAACTTAAGAAAGCACTATATGGATTAAAACAAGCACCTAGAGCTTGATATGATAGATTGAGTAAGTTTTTATTAAACAATGATTTTAAAAGAGATAATGTGGATCAAATACTATTTATTAAAAGAAAATCAAGTGATCTATTGATTGTCTAATTATATGTTGATGATATAGTATTCGATGCTACTGATGAAGTTTTGTGTAAAGAATTTGCTAGTCTCATGTAGGGTGAGTTTGAGATAAGCATGATAGGAGAGCTCAACTTTTTTCTCGGACTCCAAATCAAGCAATCAAATGAGGAGATCTTCATCAACCAAAGTAAATACATCAAGAAAATGTTAAAGAAATTTTGGATGGAGAATGTCAAAGAAAGTGGCACCCCCATGAGCACAAGTTGCAAACTTGATCAAGATCTAAAAGAAAAAGTAGTAGATCCTAAGCTATATTGAGGTATGATTGGATCTTTACTATATTTAACTGCAAGTAGGCCGGACATAATGTTTAGAGTATGCATGTGTGTGCATCATCAATCAAATCCTAAGAAATCACATGTATTAGCAGTTAAAAGAATCTTTAAGTATTTAATAAATACTCAAAATGTTGGTTTATGGTACTCTAAACAATCTTCATTAGACTTAATTGGTTATAGTGATTCAGATTTTGTTGGTTGTTGTTTAGATAGGAAGAGTACAAGTGGTACATGTCAATTTTTAGGAGTGAATTTAATCTCATGATTTAGCAAGAAATAAAACTCGGTAGCTTTGTCTATAGTGGAAGCCAAATACATTACTGTTGGGAGTTGTTGTGCTCAACTATTATGGATCAAACAATAACTAGAAGATTATGGTATTACTTATAATAACATTTCTATTCGATGTGACAACATAAATACCATAAATTTAACTAAAAATCCTATGTTGCATTCAAGAACAAAACATATAGAAGTATGACATCACTTTATTAGAGAGAATATTCAAAATAATGACATACTTCTTGATTATGTGTCTATTGAAAATCAAGTTGCTGATATCTTTATAAAACCCTTGAATGAAGAAAGATTTTGCATAATTGGAAAGCAATTAGGTTTATTTGATCCAATTTGTTAAATAAATATCTTGTGATAATTGGTTTTAAAATGATGAGATGATTAGTTTTCATATGATGAATCATCTGGTATTTACTCATTTTTATCTTATTTAGAAGTAAAAATTAAATGAGAAAATTTTTGAACATGAAACACAAATATCAAAGTCTATGCCAAACTAGGCTGACTCAATTTTTTTTCTATAAAAACTAGGTCATCCCAGTACTGGGCCGACCCAATTTTTCTTCACAGAAAAACTAAGCCGGCTAAGTTGTCGGGCATCCTATTTTTTAAACGAACAGATTGATGGCTTTTTCATCTTTCGTTCCTTAGCCGTCTAAAGAAAAACCCTAGAACCCTAAAAGCCATCCCCTAGAAGCCCATTTCCACTACTCATAGGAGGGATTTTAGAGCCATGGTACCCAAGAAACAGGTAGCATCTCGTCGATTGAAGCACGGATGCTCTATTCTGCCGCCACATCATGGGACACGCAATGAAGAATGGCGAACTAAGTTTTGTGAAGATCGTGCCTCACCATTTAGGTCATCTCAATCATCCTCTCCTCCATCAGGACCATCCACTCAACCCCCTCAACCTCCCACTCCAATTTTTCCTCTGTCTCCTTCCTTCATACCCATTCCACTCTCCTCTAGGGCTGTCACAACTGGTAGAAGAGTGGATTTTGATTTTCTAGCAAGTGAGGGTTTTGAGTTTGGAGAGGGATTAAAGTTTCAGGAATGGAAATACCTTTGCTCAGGAATAAATCTTTTGACCTATCCAAACCTAGTGAGGGAGTTCTATAGCAATGCTAAAGTTAGCCCAAGTGCATTTGAATCAGAAGTTAAGAGGGTAAAAATCAATTTAACCATAGAAAAGCTGGGCAATTTACTTAGGGCACCCACTGTCGAAGCTGAGAGACTTGATGATCGAGCTAGTGGGCTGTGGTTGTTGTTTGGAAGGAATGATGCCATGCATTTTGAGAAAATCCATGTGGACCTATCCATGGAAAATAGACTACTTCACCACATTTTTGCCCGAATTCTAGTGCCCTGAGTAGGAAGATTTGACTTTCTCAATAAAAATGATATAGCTATGATGTACCACATTCTTACGAGGCAAAAGTTCAATCTTTCTGCCTTGATCTTAAGGGTAATACAAGAAGCATCCCAAAGAGGAAAACCAGCACTAACATATGGGATGTTCTTGACACTAGTATTTCAGAACTCTAGAGTTAGCTTGGAAGGAGAACCCAGTAAGAAGCTTCAGCACTATGACACATACAATCTGAAATCAATGCATAGGATAAAGTTTAAAAAGGTTAATGAAATTTGGGTGAAGTTAGATGAAGGGGAAGAAAGACATGAGCCAGAGCCTGTGCCATAACGTCCAGCACCTATACCATCATCATCCACTATCAGACTTGATGAAGATTAGATTGAGGAGATTGTGCAGCGTGTCTCGGCCAGCATATATGATAGACTCTTCGATGATCTTTCCTCATTGATGGAGAATGTTGTAAGGAAGGTGTTCGCTGAGCAGCGCATTTCTGCATCCAACCCTCCAGAGCCTAGTGTCGATTAGATTGCATTTAGGGTCCTTTTAGTTATGCTTAGAACATTTTGGTTGTAAATGTCTATGATATGTAATGTTCAAACTTCAACATTTTGTAAGCTTGCAAGTCTTTATATCTATAAATGAAGGAAGTTTGACTTTTGGCTTGAATTGCATCAAATTCTTCATATGAATGAATGAAATTATCCCCTTTCATGGTTGACAAAATTTTTTTACATTGTTGTATACTTTTTGATAATGATTAAAACGGGGAGAAAAAAATGAGCATTGAAATTTTAATTAAATCTAAAGAATGGCACAGTATGGCACACTACTTAAATAGGCATTACTTCAGTAAGAATAAATAAAGAATACGCAAATAAGTGAAAGCCATCAGAACTCAAATTATTAAATTGAAACCCCATGCACATAGTAAGGGGGAGGAACACAAAATTTGACTTAGATCAAATAGGATCATTACACTTAGGGAGAGCATATATAAATTGATAAAATGAATATGATGCATGAGTTAATTAATAAGATTGAATGAAAATATCATTTTCAAATATCAATGAAAGGTTATACTCAAAAAGGTTTTGTCATCATCAAAAAGGGGAAGATTATTGACCCTAGATTGATTTTGATGATAACAAAAGCATTTGAGTATAAATTGTTATATTACTAACATTGTTTATGAGGATGTATAGTTGTAAATCTCAAGTGCTCACAAACACCAAGTGTTCCCATTCATTAGTTATTCAAGATTTTAGAGAGGACATTTCAAATTAGAATCATCTTTCAAGAGGTTTTAATTAAGGATAAATCAAGGCAAAAAGATAAATCTAACCTACAAAGTAAATTGGAGAAGAAAAGATCATAAATAGTGTTTGGCACACCTGGCACGCAAATAGGGCTGACCCAGTCTAAAATTGAGCCGTCTTAGTCTCAATGGAAGCAAAAAATAGAAAGGTAGAATTTTTCTTGACCTAGGGGATTGAGCTGATCCAGCTGAAAGCTGAGCTGACCCAGTCATAAAGTGAGCCATCCTAGTCTCAGACAATAGAAGAAGACAGAAATAGTATTTTGAAATTTTTGAGACTAAGCCAATCCAGCTGAAAACTGAGCTGACCCAGTTTGGACCGAGCCGACCCAGTTTAAAACTGAGCCGATCCGGTGCCTATAATGGCTAGTTTTCAGTTCTACAGCTTTTTCATTTCACACATCCTTCAATGGCTATTTTGCATCTTCCAATAGTTAGATTACTTTCAAAAGCCAATGATGATGACTTGTAATGGTGGAAAACCTAAAGGATACTTAAGGAAACACTTGAGATATGAAAATTAATTTTTGAACATATAAGAGAGAGCTTCCAATCAAATTTTTAGTCCTTCAAGTGTGTGAGCTCAATAGTGAAAAGGAAGGAGTGCTTTTTAGTGTTACCCTTGTCCTTCCAACATTCTCAATTAGAGAGAAGTTAGGCCATCATTATTGAAGATCAACTCCTACTTCTTTCAAGCATTTAAGAGAAGAAATCAAGCCTACAAGCCAAGCTTCCAGATTTTCTTCTCCTAAGCTTTAAGAGTTTGCTTTTATTTTATTTACTGTATTATTCATTTTTATTTTAAGTTCTTGGGATAAGAAACTTGGGTTAGTCCAAGCCTAGAGTTGGACAATGTATGGTCGTGATTGGTAAGGCAAAGTGAAAATCAATCGTGGTTGATTGTTAGCCCAAGAAAATAATCATTGTACAGTTATGGTTGGTGAGCCAAAGTCAAAACCAACTGGATTGGATTGTGAGCCCAAGTAAAATAATCAGACTGTAATTAAGTCTAGTGATTATAGTTGAATTCCTAAGTGATTTACTTAGGGAGTGGACGTAAGTACTGAGTTTGATACCAAACTACTATAAAATCATTGTATTTGTGATTGCATATTACTGTTCTATTAATTTTCTTTACTGCACATTACATAGCTCATTTGTTGGCATTTAATTAGATCAATCTACTTACATCATAAGCTTAAAATTTAAAATACCCAATTCACCCCCCCCCCCCCCTTGGATATCCATACTTGGGCAACACCATCTTGAAATCTTCGGTCGAACTCTTTATGGTCCCCCTGAAGGACCTTATCATCTACACAAATTTAGTTTCTGACTCAACATGAACCAATCTATATGCAAACGACCTCAGAGAAGTCTGTACTGCTCCAGGACTATCATGATTTGAAGCTCTTTACTGCCAATGTCTATTCCATCTGAACTTTACTTATTAAATCTCAACTGATTGGTACATCACGACAATGGACACCGTCCTCCCATAACAAACTCCACGTGGTCCTGAACAGCCCACTACCATGTAGTTATGGCTATCACCATCAGTTTGTTACGAGCTCCAATTATATAAAGGATCCTCTAGATACATTTTTCTTCTAAGCTCTAAACTCTGCTTTAATTTTTTAAGTGCTCCATTTTTATTGGCAAGAAGAGCTGACTTGATCGTTGGAGGATCCTACTAGAGTCACCCCTCAACTTCAGTTAGGACTTGTCTTACAAATCACCGATGGTGACCTCATCTCCTCCTACTTCAACCCATTTCGACATCAACCAAATTCTGCATCAACCTGTGCAATAAGCTAAAAGATTAATTGAGAACATTCATGAAGTGTTTATTCATGTGTTTAATCTATATTTAAGATATATTTTGATAAAATGTATGAAAATATATTATTTATTTATTACATAAATACTCAAAGTTTTATCATCATTAAAAAGAGGGAGATTGTTGATCCTATGATTGATTTTGATAATTTTAAAATATTAAGTATAAATAGTACCAATCATGTGTTTTAAGATTATATGTAGGTCTTTCTAGATATTAAAATTAAAGTAATAATCTTTGAAAAAGATCTCCATAAAATTCATTAAGTCAAAAAATTTTAAAAATAAAAAAATCAAATTTAGACTTACTGGTGTTGACCTTAGAGCAAAAGGAACCAACTCCTCTGAAAATAAGTTATTTCAAGTTTTAAATAAATTAGAGTCAACTCCAACATATTGGAGATGTGTGGCACAAGTCCGAGTCAACTCAAGCCCAATAGGAGTCGACTCTCTCAAAGAAAATAGGAAACTATAATTTTAGCATTTGCCTGATTCAGGTCGACCCCAGTAGGATTAGGATCGACCCTAATGGTCGAGCCAACTCTAGCAATAGATGAGCCAGCTCTATCAGGAAAATATACAATGCATATTTTTTTTGATCCTGAGGTAGAGTCGACTCCATTGTCATCTAAGTCGACTAAAGAAAAATTAGAGGCGACCTCAATGTGGGGACAGGCATAATGACTAATTTTTTGCAATTTCTTAAATAGCTATTTTTCTACTCCAATGGCTATTTCAAGGCTTTTAATAGCTAGAACTGCCTCTCTAGCCATCTACAAGGATATTCAAGACTAGAGAAACACTTGAAAAAATAAGTTAAGAAATTTTAAAGTGAAATCCTTTTGGATTTAAGAGTTTTTTATTGTACATAAAAAAGAGAAAAAAAAGAGAGGAACTGAGCTTTGATTTTAGATAACATTCAAAAGCTATCTTTCATAACATCTCAAGCAACCTCTCGATATCATTTGAAGAGAACCGAAGCTTCTAAAAAGCACATATTCAGCCACTTCTTCAAGCTTTAAAAAAGTTTAATTTTTTAATTTTATTTTTATGCTGAAACTTAACTTTGTATTTTTGTTTCTTTACAAATTTCTTTGGAGGAAAGAAACTTGGAGATTTGGTCCATCCAAACCCAAAATTAGACTATATATATTTTGGTTGTGAGCCTAAAAAATCAACTAGATTGATGTGAGCCTGAAAAACTATCCATGTAAGATTTGATAGGAAACATACAGGATTTCATGCATAGATTTCAAAACTTTTTTGAAATAAAGAGCAGCGAAAGATATAGATTAAACTATTTAATCTACAACATGTATGTAATCAAATTACAAAACCCTACATCAAGGATATATAATATATTATGATGCAAATAAAAATCTAAAATTAAGTTAATCATAAGTGGTATTGATCATATCAATACCTAGATCTAGAATAATTTTAGATCTAATCCTAGATCGCATCCAGATCACCAAGAGATCAGATCTCTTACCTTTGTATAGATCAAGAACTCTGTGGTTGAATCCACTATTACCTTTAAAGTTGCACATGTGTCTGACCTCTATAGATGATCTATACGAACCTATAACATAGATCGAAGGTTCGTCGAAAGAAGATCCACTCGAAGTGCTAGCTTCTGATGGATCCCTCCTGATGGTTAATCAAATACATGTTCTTCGGATTCCTTAGACAATCCAAGAGATGAAAATCATGAGAAGGAATGAGGGAGGAATCCAATCCTTGGATCTTCCAAAAATAGAAATAAAAAGATATATGGAAAAAAAAACTAGGAGAAGATAAATCTTCTCCTTTAGGACGTCAACAGTTGATGTCCCCTGAAAACATCTATTATGCTAGGTTTAAAGGAGACCTTCTCCTCTAAATATTTTTTTAATTTTTCAGATATCACACCCTTAAATTTTTCTCATAAAAATCTCATAAATAAAATTAAGAAGAATGGCTCTCAAGGAAATCCTAAGAGAAGACCTTCTTCTCTTCTTCTTCTCGCATCAGGACATGATCAGATCATGTCCAAAAAGAGTCTCTATGCCCAAAAATCTTTGAGCACATATCCCATGCCCTTATCCTCTCTCTCTCATGTTTTTATCACATAAAAACATACAAAGAAAATAGAAAGAAAAGATTAAAATCAAAACAACAAGAGAAGACCATCTTCTCTTACCTTTGTGCCTTTCAAGACATCAACGTTTGATGTCCAGATGGAGACCTTTTCTCCAAGGAACATGGTGCCTCAAACCACAACGCCCCTCCTCACACTTTTCCTAGTTTTTGCCATGGAATATCAGGGGGATTCACATCACACATCACAAAATAAGGGGTGCCACAATTTTAAGAAGACTAGGTCAAAGAAGACCAAGTCAAACAAGGAAATAAGGAAGAGTTTAGGGGGCGTCCAACTCTTGGATGCCTCCCAAATTTTTTGTACGTGGAGAACAAAGAAATGTCATCCAAAAATAGGAGAGAAGGTGCACAAAAAGTATTTTGTGGCATGGAGAAAATTTTAAATGGAGAGGAGGAAGTTTGGTCAAAAAAAAGACTCTTCCAAGTAGGAAACAATTTCCAACCTCCTTCTAGTTTTGACCAAGTCAAAATAAATTTTCAAATATTCTGAATAGTGGGCATGGAAGGCCTTCTTGGACATGGAAATACATAGAAAAAAATCTAGAATTAAATATTTAGCATGGGCTTTAATAGGCACAAGAGAAAGAGAGAGAGTCCCAGTCCAACTGGGACTCCTCTTGTTTGACTAGGTCAAAATAGGTTTAAACTAAATTTAAATCTTATTTAAATTAAATTAAATGCTATCTAATTAAGGATGATCCTAGTCCAACTAGAAGCCCAATTTAATCATATTAAATCATAATTTAAATCTGATTTAAATTCTAAGTCAATTAGGTACACTCAAGTCCTAATCAAACAAGGAATTATTCTTTCTTGCAATGGGCTTATCCAATAAACCAATTGGACTTAATCAAATTAAGTTCAAACTAATTTTAATTGAATCTAATTCAATTAGACTTGATCTCAGCCTGATTGCTCAATCAAATTGAGCCAATTAGTAATCCAATTGCTAATCGATCCTCCTGTAACACTTGCATTAGGTCAAACATCAATCGTATTGAATGTTTGACCTCAAAATGATTCTCAATCATCGATTAACCATCCAATCAGGTTACAAGCTCTAATGTATATGACCCCATAGGTTCGAATCTAAGTCGATAGTATAGAAACCAATTTCTATACCAATTGAAGTTACTATCAAGCAATGGTTTCCGACATCCGGATAGGTCGAATGTCTGCAAAACAACATTCTTAGAACCCTGGCCCAAGGTTACCATATAATTCATCCCTATGATTAATAATGCTCAAGATGACTTCAAGTATGCTATCAAATACTCGTACAAGTCATCTCTGTTATGTCTCAAAATTTGGCAAATCCGATGACACCTCACGAGGATTATCCAGGCCTAGGTTTTGCTAAATTAAAATACAGCGAGACATTCTCTTCCTGAAGTTAATCAAGAGTGGTCAATTCCATCTTGACTCATACATCAACTCTACAAGTACTTGACTATACTCAAAAATTTTTCATCACCTATATTAGAAATATAGGTAGTCCAGCACCAAAGTACAGTGAGTTGCTCGCAAGTTACTATGGTGATCTCAGATCGGAGGGACACTTATATCCATTGGCCTTAGCTAGCTATTCTTGACAGTAGAGTGCTACATTGATCATGTTCAGTGTAGATGTATTCCTACATCTCACATGAATGTCATACCAGTATCTCCACACCACTTGGTTACGAGGACAACCAACGCATATGGCATATAGTGACCTACACTCGATAAGTTATCATCCTTATTAGTAACTTATCACTTGGTCGTGAATAATTTAAGAACCATTCGATAAATCTTTCTTTATCGATAGATTGTGGTTCTAAGAACTTCATCATAATTTAGAAATTCATTTAAGAAAGATAGAACTTTGATGATGAAATGCCAAATTACTATTATTATTAGATAATTCATATACTAATTCCAATCATCTACTACTTAGATGATTGGCTTTAGGATATATTTTTCAATAACTTTCACTTGGACTAAAGCCAATCAGAATGATATCAAATATCTTATCTTCCACTTGAGTTCGTAAAATTTCTTAGTTCTAAGGCCTTAGCAAATGGGTTGGTCAAGTTCTCCTTTTACATCAATCTTCTAAAGATCGACGTCATCCAGATTAAATATCTAAGATGAAAATGATACAGAATATGCTGGTCCTTCGATTCTTTAGCCTGAGCTATAGCTCCAGTGCTACGATAGAATTGGACCGTGGGTGGAGGGTGCCACTCCCAACCTGCTAATGAACCTCAGTAACTACACAGCTTGCATGGCAGCATCATATGCCATGATATACTCTACATCACTAACCGAATAGGATAAAGTATCCTTCTTGAAACCTTTCCAGCAGATTGCTCCTACAATTAGGGTGTGAGTCGACATTCTCTTATTGCCATCTTGTTCCGACTGAAATCAAAACATCCATATATTTTAAGTTAGTACTTGCATATTTGAGTCACTGGACCTTAGTATTTCCTAAATACTTAGAAATTATCTATACAATCCTCCAGTGGCTCTTACTTGGATCAGACTGGTATCTGTTCACTACCTCTAGTAAGTATACAATGTCTAATCTCGTACATGGATAAATAAAATGACAGCTAAACCTTTATTTCTTGCAATGTTGGAATGCTATTCCGAATTAAGAGAATTTCATCCTCAAACATCACAAGTAATAACACTACAAAATATTTTGCCCAATAATAAGTGCAAGGTTTGTCTTTGTTCATAACTAAGATATACATTTAGAACATATGTTTGAACTCTGAGATGATACTCAGACAGGCTTTATAGGTCCTTACCTTCCTGTCTGTGCTACTCTGATCCTATTAAAAATTCATTCACACCCAATGAATTTTATTCCTTCAGGTGATCAACTAGTGTCCATACATTATTGATTTTCATAGACTTCAATTTAGATTATATGGCTCCAAACCACTTCTCAGAATTAGGCCACTGCACTGTATCCTTATAAGTAATCGGATCCTTATTGTTCTCATCGAGCTCAACATGATCGCCATCCCGGACCTAGACACTAAAGTATCTATTCAGCTAACGTGGTACTCTACTGGATCTCCTTAAAGGTGACACTTTAATAGGCTCTAAATTTAATCTGATCAAATCCGGTACTGTAGGTTTCTCAGATAATGTCGATTTCTTTCTACTAGTCAAACTTTTATAAGTTCAACTTGATAGGCATCAGTCCTTCTCTAAGAAACTCCTTTTCGAAAGGAATGCCCTACTACTGATGAACATCTTATGTTCTTTAGCATAGCAGAATTAATAACCCTTAAATACTTATTGGACTAGGATCCAAGTTTATCTGTGTGCAAATATATGACATAGACTGATCAAATCCAAATTCGAAAGTGAGAGAGTCTAGGTCTACATCCGATCCATATCCCATATAGAGTCAATGCAACAGATTAACTGGGTATAAATTTTTAAAGTAAAAAAATAGTCACAAGAGCACAACCCTGCAACAGGCAAATAAGTATACCCTATTATGGATTGAACTATATCTAACAAAGTTTAATTTCTCCTTTTAGATACACTATGTTCCAAAAAGAAATCCACTGAGAGAGAATCCTATTCTCTCCTAGATATGTCATAAACTCACTGGATAAGTATTTGCCTCCTCGATCTGATCGAAGAGTTTTAATACCTTATCTAGTTTGTTTTTCTTTTTCATTATTGAATCATTTGAATATTTCAAATGATTCATTCCAAATGTACCGATGTCCAGATAGATCGTCTGTAATGAAATATTAATGTCTTCCTTTGGCACTAAAGTTCAAAGTCCACATACATCACTATGTATGAGACTTAGAACATTATTGGCTCCTTCATCTTTTTCAGTAAAAGGTGACTTTGTCATCTTCCCAAGAAGACAAGATTCACAAGCTATCAATGATTCACAATCATTGATATCGAGGTTTTCCTCTTAAGCTAATCTGTTTATCCTATTCTTGTCAATATGACTAAGCTTGTAATGCCAAACATAGACATCCATAACATAATCTAACTAGGATGTGTACATTCCACTTACCTTAAGTCCTTGCAGCGAATTGCATAAGACCACTGGTATCTAATACCCAAGTAGTAGAATTACATATAGAGAAGTTTTAAGGTATTATCATATAACATCTTTAATGAGCAACTTTTGCTCCTTTCTCTTGTTCAGCCTGTTGTGGTCAAGAAAAGCAAGACAAATCTTCTTCCTATGATCCTATTTCAGACATTAGAAGTACTATGCCTGATTTGGATTAATCTTGGACTAATTATTTTGATTGAGCTCAGAAATTCTAATACGAATCCATTCATACTGCTGAATCAATATTCAACTTTCGATACTGATTATCGAAGTTGGGTCCATAAGTCTTCACTATCTAACAGTGATAGGAGCAATTAGGATTTAGCCTTAATAGAGATAAATGACCTATTGTATATGAATTATTTTAAGCCTAAAGACTTGGACTTTAGTCTAAAGGTTCTCCCACTTTTTTATTCGAACTTATAGTCTCTACCTCCAATTTGAGAAATTACTTTAATTTTCTAGTAGGTACTAGAATCCATATAGGCTGCACACGAGCCCAACTTTGGTTGGCCCACCCATGTACATCTAAGGATATGTTTATAACCAATTATTTCTTCAAATAATTTTTAGTAATTTTAATTTTGCCCCAGGCCTTGATCAGTTTGCTTTGGCCTTCTCAAAAAAGGGTCCAATTAGGTCCAACCATTAACATGATCATACTTGACGCATCCAACCAATGAATGATCAGGTCCAACTTTGGTTGGCCAACCCAACCACCATTAGAGAGATACATTCAAGTAGTCATATGATGGATGATAACTTTATTAGTCAACAAGCATCAGGCCTTTGGGCCTCCAATGATTATTGAGTTAATGGACCCATTATCAAATACCTTAATGAGAGGCTATGACTCCGTTATCCCCATAATATTATCATTTTAAGGACCTAATAATTTTAGAAGATTTAAATTATTAGCGATTTAAGGATAGAAAGGACATGGACCAATTTGCTCCCACTAACTTCATCAAGTCAAGTCCTCCCACTGACTTCGCAAGTCACTAATGAGGACTAGAATCAATTACGGTCTATGGGCACCTAAATCAGTCTTACTAAATAAAATCAGTCTCACTGATTTTCTATGTGACATGGGTTAGCATGAATCAATGAGCAATCTAATCAAAAACTTGATTAACCACATTGGCCAGGTAAGTGAGATCAATGGAAGGGTTTGCCAAGGCTTGCCTTAAACACCATCAGAAATGGCTAGGTAAGCAGGCTGCCAATTAAAAACCATCGATCTAGGATGCCAGACTTACCTTAGACATCAATTGGTTTGTCGGTTTTGATTTGGTTTGCCTAAAGATTCAGGCTCGACCACTGAGCCACGATCAACATCTATTTGTTAGATGTATGGACTTTGATCAACTACAACTATTAAAGTGATCTATAGAAATGACCTAATCTTAATTAACTATTAATTAAGTTTTATCAATTTCTTAACTATGTCCATATTTAATCTAACCTTAGGTCTAATCCAGTTAAGAACCTGATCAAAGCTAACCCATTTTTCTTTAACCCGTGTATTATGAAATTATCTTAGGATCTTCAAATTACAAACTTAGATCCTAAATAATTATTTAATTCTTAATTAAGTTCAAGTCTTATGGGTTTATGGAATCTCAGAACTAGCTACTAATTTTATTGTTTAAAATATTTTTAAATTGTACTGAATTATATTCAATATATAGTTTTAGATCTAATTTGTTTTATTATTTAGATCATGTCCTAGGATTTCAAATCTAGAGTTTTGTAGAAAGTAAGTTCATGATTTAATTTTTATAAAATAAATATGTCATACATATACATTCTATATTCAAAATAAAAATTATATATCAACATATGCAATAAGAGGATTAGATCTAAACATAAAATACATCATGTGGATCGGATTATAAATTATTTAAAATTTAATTTAAAATTTAAAAATAAATCATAAATTACTTTAGATCTCATCTAACATATTTATGATTTAAGTTTCTCAGATCAGCACATACTAGGATAATCTTTCCACTGTAAGGGATAAACCTTACAACAGGACAACCTTATGGTAGTATGTGCAATCCTGATATTATTTAGATCTAATCTAAATAATCTAAATAGATCTAATATCTATTAAATTTTAAATTTAAATTAAAAAATTAAATCATAAATTTTCTTAGATCTAATCTAAATAATTTATAATTTTAATTTAGATCAGCACATACTAGGACAACCTTTTCATTATAAGGGTTTAACCTTACAATAGGACAACCTTATGACAGCATGTGCAATCTTTAATAAACTTTAATTTTTATATTTAATCTAAAGTATACATAAACATATTATAATAGAATCTAGATGCTCTGATACCACTAATAGAAAACATGCAGCGAAATACATAGATTAAACTATTCAATCTACATGCATGTAATCAAATTACAAAATCCTACATCAAGGATCTATAACAAATTATAATACAAATATAAATTTAAAATTAAGTTAATCATAAGTTGTATTGATTATATCAATACCTAGATCTAGAATAATTCTAGATCTAATCCTAGATCGCATCTAGGTCACTAAGAGATCAGATCTCTTATCTTTGCATGAGTCAAGAACTCCATGGTTGAATTCGTTGTTGCCTTTAGAGTCGCACATGCATCCGGCCTCAATAAGTAATCCACATGAATCTGTAACACAGATCGAAGGTTCGTCGAATGAAGATCCACTCAAAGTGCTAGCTTCTCATGGATCCTCATGATGGTTAATCAAATACGTATTCTTCGGATCTCTTGGACAATCCAAGAGATGAAGATCATGAGGAGGAATGAGGGAGGAATCCAACCCTTGGATCTCCCATAAAATAGAAATAAAAAGACATATGGAAAAAAAGGCCTAGGAGAGGATAAATCTTCTCCTTCAGGATGTCAATGGTTGATGTCCTGAAAATATCTATTATGCTTGGTTCAGAGGAGACCTTCTCCTCTTGATTTTTTCTAATTTTTTAGATATCACATCCTCAAATTTTTCTCATAAAAATCTCATAAATAAAATTAAGAAGAAGGATCCTCAAGAAAACCCTAAGAGAAGACCTTCTTCTCTTCTTGTTCTCGCATCAAGACATGATCAGATCATGTCCAAAAAGAGTCTCTATACTCAAAAACCTTTAAGCATATATCCCATGCCCTTATTCTTTCTCTCTTAGGTTTTTATCACATAAAAACATACCAAAAAAATAGGAAAAAAAGATTAAAATCAAAACAACAAGAGAAGACCATCTTCTCTTACCTTTGTGCCTTTCAAGATATTAACGTTTGATGTCCAGATGAAGACCCTTTCTCCAAGGAACATGGCACCTCAAACCTTAATGCCCCCCCTAACTCTTTTGCTAATTTTTGCCATGGAATATCAGGGGGATTCATGTCACACATCACAAAATAAGGGGCGCCACAATTTTAGGAAGACTAGGTCAAAGAAGACCAAGTCAAACAAGGAAATAAGGAAGAGTTTAGGGGGCGTCCAACTCTTGGACGCCTCCCAGATTTTTTGTACACGGAGAACAAAGAAATGTCACCCAAAAATATGAGAGAAGGTGCACAAAAAGTATTTGGTGGCATGGAGAAAATTCCAAATGGAGAGGAGGAAGTTTGGTCAAAAAAAAACTCTTCCAAGTAGGAAACAATTTCCAACCTCCTTCTAGTTTTGACCAAGTCGAAATAAATTTTCAAATATTCTAAATAGTGGGCATGGAAGGCCTTCTTGGGTGTGGGAATACATAGAAAAAAAATCTAGAATTAAATATTTGGCATGGGCTTTAATAGGTGCAAGAGAAAGAGAGAGAGTCCCAGTCCAACTGGGATTCCTCTTGTTTGACTAGGTCAAAATAGGTTTAAAATAAATTTAAATTTTATTTAAATTAGATTAAATAAAATTTAATTAAGAATGATCCTAGTCCAACTAGGAGCCTAATTAAATCAAATTAATTCAAGATTTAAAGCTGATTTAAATCCCAAGTCAATTAGGTGCACCCAAGTCCTAGTCAAACAAGAAATTATTCTTTCTTATAATTGGCTTATCTAATAAATCAACTAGACTTAATCTAATTAAGTTCAAACTAATTTTAATTTAATCTTATTCAATTAAACTTGATCTCAGCCCAATTGCTCAATCAAATTAAGCTAATTAGCAATCCAATTGCCAATCGATCCTTCTGCAATACTTGCATTAGGTCAAACATCAATCGCATTGAATGTTTGACCTCGAAATGATTTTCAATCATCGATTAACCATCCGATCAGATTACAAGTTTTAATATATATGACCCCAAAGGTTCGAACCTATGCTAGTAGTACAGAAATCAATTTTTGTATCAATCGAAGTTACCATCTAGCAATGATTCTTGATGTTTGGATAGGTCGAATGTATGTAAAGCAACATTCTTAGAATCCTGGCCCATGGTTACCATATAATTCATTCCTATAACTAATAATGCTCAAGATGACTTCGAGTATGCTATCAAATACTCATATAAGTTATCTCTATTGTGTCTCAAAATTTTGCAAATTTTGTGACACCTCACGAGGATTATCCAGGCCTAAATTTTGCTAAATTAAAATATAGTGAGACATTCTCTTCCTGAAGTTAATCAAAAATGGTCAATCCCATCTTGACTCACACACCAACTCTATAAGTACTTGACTATACCCAAAAATTTTTCATCATCTATATTAGAAATACAGACAGTCCAGCACCAAAGTACAGTGAGTTACTCGTAAGTCACCATGACGATCTCAGGTCGGAGGGATATTGATATCCATTGGCCTTAGCTAGCTATTCTTGATAGTAGAGTACTATATTGATCACGTTCGGTATAGATGTACTCCTAGATCTCACCTAGATGCCATACCAGTATCTCCACACCATTTGATTATGAGGACAACCAACGCATATGGCATACAGCGATCTACACTCGATAAGTTATCATTCTTGTTAATAACTTATCATTTAGTCATGAACAATTTAAGAACCATCCAATAAATCTTTCTTTATCGATTGATTGTGGTTCTAAGAACTTCATCATAATTTAGAAATTCATTTAAAGAAGATAAAACTTTTATGATGAAACAGCCAAATTACTATTATTATTAGATCATTCATATACTAATTTCAATCATCTACTACTTAAATGATTGGCTTTAGGACATATTTTTTAATAAGACTTTAGTTTTTAATCTTGAAAAACCAACTGAGTTTGTTTATAAGCCCGAGAAAATAAACACACTGTAATTAGAGAGATTATAGTAAAATTTTTAAGAAAAGCTTGAGGAGTGAACGTATATGCGAGGTTGCACTGAACTACTATAAAATTCTTGTATATTTATATTATGCTTTTTCTTACTTATCTTTCTTACATTCAATACTTGTTTTGCATAGTTATAGTTTTTGAATATCACTCTTCATATCCTATTTTCGCTACTAAATTGCATCCACTTCACCAACACTTGATTTAGTTCAATTAAATTGAAGCACATACTTGTTAAGATTTCAAATTTGGTTAAAATTTTATTAGAATGCTATTCAACCCCCTTCTCTTAGGTTGCTACCTCTGGGCAATAATCCATCTCAGTTGAACTTTGAGCTTTGTTAGCAAATTGCATACTTGAAGTCATATGAAGGACACTATAATTCTTATACAAATGGAGCAATATTTCCATCACTTTTTTAGTCATGGTAAGAGCCACATCCAGTTCATAAACTTGGCTAAAAGAAACTTTCACATATTTTTAGTTTGTATCGAGCAAGGACTGCTGCAAAAAAATAAATAATATATTCATTTTCTCAACTCTCTTTAATACTTATCAAATTTAGTAAATTTAATTTTCATTCTTGAAGCCATTAAGCTTAAGTATGGACCATCACTTTTTGCCCACTCAAATAAGAGACATTGAAATTTAGTAATTTAAGGATACAAGGAACTATAAGTGCCGTAAAGAGAATTGGAAAAGTGCAAAGTAGCATCAAAGAAATTTTCTTAATATTTCAACAATACACAAGGATTTGTTCAATCTATTACTGTAGGTGTCCCATTTTTCCCACCAAGTTCACTCAAATATCCCAAATTTTGATCTTTTAACCTTTCAAAGGCTTTTTAAAATTTTATAACTACCTGTAATATCATGTAACTTAAATTTTACCATGTCACAACATCTTAACGCAGTATACTTTTATCTATGATTTTCTCTTGCTTAGCATATATTTTAAATTTAGCTAACCTAGCAGGAGAAGTCTTTACATATCTCATATCATCAAGGATTCTTATAACCAAATCACTAAAATCCTTTAAACCACACTAATAACAAGATTGAGAATATGTACACAACATTGCATATGAAGAAAATCACCATTTAGCATGGTTCTTTTCTAATTGTTGATTTTTTTTTAAACATCCAATTGTAACATTATTATATAGAACTCACGTTGTCAATTGTAATAGTGAAAATCTTCTCTATTTTTCACTGACCCAAGTAATTCTCAATTATCTTACCAATTGCCTCACCTTTATGACTAGAAATTGGACAAAAGTTTAAAATCCTTTTGTCCATGTATCTGTGGTGAGATCAATTCTTTGAGATGTGCTACATACGAGCTTTCTAAATTTCTTCTTCTCATAAAGATAATTTCAATACAATCTCTTGCCATAGTGGTATGTGAAGGAATAATATGAAACTTCAGTTGTAAAAGAGTAAATTCATAAAACCTTCATGTCTGATAAACTTAAATGGTAACTCATTAATGATTACCATTCCAGCCAGCCCCTTTCTATATGACTGTTGATCAAATTTTGTTGTCGTTACACTACTGGCACTATCTCCCTCTTGTCCTATTGGTTTAAAAGCTAAGGTCCTTTATTTCTTATCACGTTATTATATAGATACTTCTTGCATCTTCCTAAATGATCCTTTAAAGTATCAGTACTATAAGCTCTAGGACAAGCATAATCTATATCGTAATAATAACATGTTACTCATACCATATCATGTTTTTCAGTTTCAACTTTAGTAAAATGATCCAAAAAATCTGGTTTGTTTTCAGCATTTCTCTTCATTTTTCCACTTGCCTTTGCTTTCCCTTTTGAAGAACCAGTACTTCCATTATATCAATCATTGTATCTTCCATTGTTGACATCTAAAAGAAAGAAAAAAATATTAAATATCATATCTTTATCAGCTAATGTATATTACTAATTAACTCTTCATTGTACATACACTAATAAATAAGCTTACCAAGTACAAATAGATAGGTGTTGCTTCCTCCATGATGCAATTTGTACTTAGAAGAGAAATAAGAAAATGAAAGCAAACTTCTTTTTTAAGACAATAATATTCTGAAACAAAGATAGCAATTAGATAAGGCAAATCATTTTCATTAAATAGATGGAACAATAAAAAAACATAGAGCAAAAGCAAGTATAAGGAAAAGAAACATAAGACAATGAATATGATGCAAAGTGAAAAAGGAGATATAAGGACAAAATAGAATTTTAATAAGAACAAATTCACCAATATACATATATATACACGCACACACACATGTGTGTGTGTGTAGACACACCCAAATCAAATCAAAATAACTCCTTTGGGTTGATTTCATGGTTAGGTTAGTTTTCTTACACACCCTAGTTAGCACCCCAGTATAGGGTCTGAAATCTCAAGTTTGAGCCCAAGCTGGTGCAAAGTAGAAAGGCTCAAGCCTTACTCGCAAGTCTAAACAATTCAAGGGTCATTCGTGCCTAGGGCATCAAAGATGGGGCAGGCTTTCACAAGATGAGGGAAGGAGCCTAGAGGGGTGGTGCATGCCTACCGAGAAAGAGAGAGGAGAGGGGAGGATGAGGAGTTAATGGTAAGGAGGACGAAGATAACGAGGATGAAGAGACAAGCAAAAGGAAGGAGGTGTTGACCTAAGGAATGATTTTGATGAACGCAAAATATTTAAGTATATATTGATACTAATGGTTGTTGAAGTCTATGTTAAAAAAAAAATTCATGAAGGTAGAATCATTATCAAAAAATCTCAAGCTATTGCCAAAGTGGAGAGGTAAAAGAAAGTAAGTTTGGGAAGCCATATTATGAGAAACAAGATAGTGAAAGCCAAGAGTCAACCATAAATTTTAATGAGATGACTCTAACACACAAGGCTCAAGTGGCTTAGTTCTATGAGTCGACCCCAAAGATTCCTAAGTTGATTCTCTTAGACATGATAGAAGTTTGATGCACTCTTATCGTGAGAGCGATCAAAGATACTATCTTTACTGATCTTCTAATTTTATAGAATAGGATGAGTCGGATTGATCCATAAAGATCTTAGGTAGTCATGTTTGGAAAGAAATGCAAAGAGAAAATTTAAAATTTTTATGTGTGTTGAAATCAATATTTAAAATTATTTAGAAACTAAGTAAATAAGAAAAATAAATTTTAAATTATAGAAGAGGTGATTAAGCAAGGAAGATCTCATGGATTACGAATCATTCTTTTGCAAAATCATATTTTAGTACTCAAGATCATGCAAGAGTGGCTTATTGTTAATGATTTTTTAGTATAATCTATCTCTATCAAAGTATGGACCATATCCTTTAGATCATGGCTTATATTTTTATGAGTATAAATTATCCTAAGAGATTTTATAAAGAAGTGGTAAGAGATCAAAGTCTAAGATAACCTATTTCTTTCTTGAGCACATGCTGTATCCTTCGGACCACAACGCATCTCCAAAGAAGATAGATTATTTAGATTAATGATCTAATTATTCACCCCAAATAAAAGCATAAACATATATTGAAAAAGAAAACATCCTTTTATTCTTCGCATGAAAAAGAATACATAAAAGGCAGAGCAAAGGAAAGCAAATCTGATTTACAAAAGAAGTTCTCTCCTCCCCGAGATGTAGTTTTAGCCGCTCGTGATCACAGTGATCATCCTTGGATTGATGGTGCTTCCTTTGGCTTCAAACTCCTCTGATGAAAAGATGAAGGAAGAAGAAAAAAAGGTTTTTAACTTGTGGAAGAAAGAAAGAAGAAAAATGAAGAAGAGAAAGAAGAGAGGATGCTTGGTGGCTAGAGAGATGGGAGATGGCTTTTGAGAATTGGCATTCTTTTTAGAGGAGATGAGGGCATTATTTTATAGAGGAAGTGGGTGTGGGAAAGTTTTTGTGTGAGAGAAGGAGAGCACATGAAGTTTAATTGAAGAGAGGAAGTGGGCCTATGAAGAGTGGAATATTGGAGCAACGCATGGAGAATTAAAGGCATGAAAGGGAATAGGGGACTCACATAAGAAAGAAAGGGTGGAGGCCACATGGTAAGAAGGGCCTGGGGCGCTAGTTGTTATGGTGTAGGGTTAGCATGAAGAAAGGGAGGAGTTTTAGCATGGAGTCCTTTTAGGCTATTAGCATAAAAAATCAATAGGAAGGGTGCGTGGGTTTTTGTTAAGACTAGGGCACGTGTAATATGCTGTTGCGACATGGAGAAGGATTTGTTGAGAAGAGATAGCGTGAATAATTCTTTCCATGAGGGATGTGAGGCATGAAAAAGGGGTTTGGGACTCCTTTCAGTCAATCTCTCCCTCTTCTTAGGGCTTAGATGAATGACTTCTTGAATATTAGCCCTTGGATCTTAAAGATTGTTTCCTAGCCATTGATTGTGACTTAACTCTTGAGTTGGTTGCTTGATTCACTCGAGTCTAAGCCAATTTGGATCCTTTTTAATTGTATGAGCCCAATCTACAAATTACCTGCAAAATAGACTAAGAAGTATTAAATTCTTAATAATAATGATTAATTAATAATAAAAGGAGATTGTTGGACCTTCTAAGAGCCTTAAATGTCTACCAAACTCATTCAAGAAGGAAGATAAGAAAACTAAGAAAAAACCCAAGATTCCTTAAGAGTTCATTCAAGAGAGTGTAATCAATTCCCAACTATCAATCTCTTGTGATTTCAGTAGATTTCAAGAAGAAGAAAAGAGTATTGATTGTAAAGCTTCCTCAACAATATTCTCATGAGCTTCGTTGATATTTTTCTTTTGCTCTTTAAGAGCTTATTTGTTGTGTTTATATTCTCTCGATTACTTACTAATGTAAATAAGTTTTAATTGGGATTGAAACTTGAGAAAAGACTAATCCAAGTCTTGAATTGGAGTGTATTGGCCTTGGAAAGTGATTTTACTTGATTTCTATGAAAAAAATCAATTGGGTTATGATTGTGAGCCCAAAAAAATAACCTATTACAATCTTGAAAAGATTATAGTAAAATTTTCAAAAATGTGCCTAGGGAGTAGACATAAGTGCTGAGTTTGACATCGAACCACTATAAAAATCTATGTTTGTGTGTACTTTTACCATTTTCTTTATTACTATCACTTGCATCCTCATAACTTACTCTTAATTTATTACTTTCACTACACCTCCATTTTGTATAGTTTAAATTCAGCATATACTTATTTTAAATTTATGAAAAATCTAATTCATTTCCTCTTGGGTTGTCTATCTGAGCAACAAATGGTATTAGAGTTTTGGTATTTAGCCTCTTTTGATCTAATGATCAAGAATTAAAGATTGAATGGTAGCACAAATTAGAATCTCTTGCCAAGGAGCAATTGACTAATAGACCCCCTTTGTTTAATGGCATTAACTATATATATTAAAAAATATAAATACGTATTTTCATTCAAGTACCTGATTATGACCTATAGAGTGTCATAATTAATAGCCCACACATATCCACTATCATGCTTCCAAATCGAAAAAGGATTGGGATGACCTAGATATAAGAAGATGGCCCAGCTCAATGGAAAGGCCATGAATATTTTATATTGTTCTTTAGATGTAAATGAATTCAATAGAATTCTACTTATACTTCAACTAAAGAAATTTAAAATAGATTAGATATTACCCATAAGGGTATCAACCAAGTTAAAGAATCTAAAATTAATATGCCTATTCATAAGTATGAGCTATTTAGGATGGAACAAAATAAGCCCATCACTAAATTATTTACTAGATTTATTAATAATATAAATAATCTTAAAAGCTTAGAAAAGTTTTATACTAACAGTAAGCTTATTTGTAAAATTCTCAGATCACTTTCTAGAGCTTGGAAGGCTAATGTCATGGCAATACAAGAGTTCAAGGATCTCAATGCACTACCCTTAAAAGAACTTCTTGGCTCACTCATGGCTCATGAGCTAACCATGAAGCAAAATAATAAAGAGAAAGTAAAGAAAAAGATGACCATAGCTCTAAATTTTGCAGCCAAAGATGAAGAAGAAAGTGATGAGTCAAAAAAAGGTGATGTCGATGAAAATATGGCATTGATATCACTCAAAGATTCGAAAATTTCATGAGGAAACGTAGATACCATCTTATTTTTAAAGAAAAGAAATGATGACTTATTAATTATATAAATTTATGTGGATAATATTTTTTTGATGCTACTAATCAAACTTTTTATTAAGAATTTGTTAAGTTAATATAAGAGAAATTTGAGATGAGTATGATGGGAGAACTGAATTTCTTTCTTAAACTCTAAATCAAGTAAATCAAATAGGAGATCTTCATCAACCAAAGCAAGTATATAAAACAAATACTTAAGAAGTTTGGAATGGAGAATGCCAAGCCTATTGGCACCCCCATGAGTCCATCATACAAATTTGACAAAGATAAAACTGACAAGAGCATCCATGTAAAGCTATATTGAAGTATTATTGGATCCTTATTTTATCTCACTGCTAGTAAATTGGATATAATATTTAGTGTGTGTGTGTGTATGCTAGATTTCAAGCTAATCCTAAAGAATTTTAGTTGTTTGCTATTCAAAGAATTCATAGATATTTAATTGGTACTTCAACTATAGGATTATAATATTCTAGATATTCTTCTATTAGTTTAATTGGATATTCTAACGCTGATTTTGCTGGTTATAAACTTGATAGAAAAAGTACTAGTAAAAATTATCAATTCATAGGAGTTAATTTAATATTTTGGTTTAGCAAGAAATAAATTAGGTAACATTATTAACGATTGAAGTTGAATATATTATAGCTAAAAGTTGTTGTGCTCAAATATTATGGATTAAGCAATAACTCAAGGATTATTACATTAAACCTAACAAGATCTTCATAAGATGTAATAATACAAGTATGATAAATCTAATTAAAAATCTAATTCAACATTCAAGAACTAAACATACTAAAATAAGATATCATTTCATAAGAGATTATTTTCAAAATAATGATGTATTGTTCGATTTTGTGAGCATCGATAGGCAATTAGCAGACATGTTCACTAAACCCCTAAATGAAGAAGGATTTATGATGAATAGGATTGAATTATGAGTATGTGACCCCTTTAATTAAATGATCTCCTAGCCTTTTCCCTCAATTTCCTCCATTTGATCCTACCAAAATTGTTGCTTAAATTGAATATCTTCATTGATTCCGATCCTTTGAGTCATCTCATGACCTTAAGAGTCAACCCTTAGTTAAAAGAGTCAACACTTCTAACATAAGATAGAGCTCAAGTTGACTTGTACTATAGTTCGAGTCAACTCGAGTGGGTCGAGTCAACTTGAGTGGGTTGAGTCTACTTAAGAAAAAATTTTAAGTCGACCCCTATGTCAGGACCACCTCCTAAACAACTCGAGTCATCTTAAGAAAAAATTTCAAGTTGACCCCTATGTCAAGACCACCTCCTAAACCCAAGCCATCCCACTCTTGTCCACTTCATCTCTTCCACTGTATGCCCTAGGGTCTTCACTGACTATTTTGCCTAACCTTATTGACCCTTCCACTTGCCGTTTTCTTCTCATATCCCTCAAATTTCAAGCATCAATCATGTCATTTCCATTTGAATCAAAAACTCCATGGATGGAGGGAGGATGAAAGTCCCCTATAGTGTGTATCATAATTTTTTTATGTTTTTAATTAATTACAAGATGGATGGATTCCATTAGTAAAAGGAGTTATATCCCAATATGACTCTTGAGTTTCCACATTAAGATGCATGATACAAAAGATGTGGCAATAAAGGAAACCAAATCTATATGATTTTCTCAGTTGCTCGTACCAAGGGATTTTTCTTTCCCTATGCTAAGCCTTATCAGCATCTATTGTGGATGGAGGTTGCTCTCCCTCTCCTTCTCCTTCCCCTTCTCCCTCCCCCTTTCTAGTCACCCTCTTTTCTTTTGATTAACTACCGACATCAAGAGGAAAGTTGTTGCCCAAAGGTAGCAACCCAAGAAAGGGAGGGGGGAAGGCATGGGTGAATTGCGTTCTTAAAACCTTACAGAATTTTTTAAAAAAATTAGCTAACTTGGAAACAATGCATTAGTGTGTATGGCTAGTAAATCAGAGTAAAAAATAAAAATAAATCCTTTAGCAAACTTCTAGAAATTGTGCTAAAGTGTGAACACCCAAAATCTCAGAAAAATTAATAAGTCATGCACAAATAAAGATGTATATTGAAAAACTAAAGTAAAAATGAAGGTAGTCAGCACATAAGTACAAACACAAAAATTTATAGTGGTCGGTGCCTTCCAATGCGCCTACATCCATTCCCCAAGCTCACCTACTTGAAAATTTTACTATAATCTCTAGAAGATTTTAGGTAGATTATTTTTCAGGCTTACAATTCTAGCTCAGCCAAATTTTTAAGATTCACCAATCAAAATCTTTTTTCAAACTAAGTCTTCTGACTTCACTCAATACAAACATCCAATTATAGGCTTGGCCAGGCCTTACATCCTAAGTTTCTTCTTTTAAGAAATTTGTTACAGTCACCAAAGTACAAAAGACCATAAATTTAAAGCAAAATCAATAAAACTCTTGAAATCCTTAGAGATAGTTGAAGTCGTAGCTCAATGATGAAGAACTCCTCCTTTAATTACTTAAATAAAAGCTTGAGAGTACACTTGATGACGATTCTCTATAGTAAGAATGCTTAATCAATGTGCTTAAGCTCTTATATCGCAATTGTAAAGGCTATTAAATGCTCTCTCTTAGTGCTCTTCCTTTAAATAGAACTTTAGGTTTTTCAATATAAAACCTTATTCTCTTGTTTTTCAAACTAAATTATATTCTTAAATAAGTCCATGGAAGACTATAAAACTTGTAATAGTTGTTACAAAGCTAAAACTAGCTATTTATAGCCATTAGAAAAAGGCTAACAAATAGCCTGTTAATTCAATCAGAATTTAGTAAAGTTGGCTCTTAATCTTCAAGGTTAGCTTGACTTCTACTTGGGTTGACTTGGATCCTTGCTAAGGTCGACACGAGTGTGAGGTCAGCTCTTGAAATTTCTAGAGTCGGCTCGAGCTGAAGAATTTAAGTTTTACTGCTTTCTATCTTTTTGCTTTGAGACATCAGTAGGGTCGACCCTTGGACATTTGGGGTCGCCTCAATTTTGGGGTTGACTTATGAAACTTCTGAAGTTGGCTCAACTTCTGAAGTTGGCTCGAGATACAATGGGATCAACTCAAGTCCTTTGAAGTTAGCTCAAATTCTTGTTCTCCAAAATTTAACTCTTTAACTAGCATTCTGAGTCCTTAGTTAGGTTGGTTCTTCAAATAGCAGGGTCAACTCAAGAGGATTTAGGGTTGGCTTGATATAAAGTAGGGTTGACTTGTTGGTATTTTTAGGGTTGGCTCTGGTTTAGGGTTGACTCTAAAAAATATTGGAGTTGGTTAGAGTATTGTAGATCCTTGATACATTGTCCATACTATAGTGTGCCAAAATTGATTCTCATCTTTATCAAAGTTGTTTATTTTGAGTAGCTTTATTTGATGAATAGTATTTCAAGGCTATACTTGCTTTACTAAAATGAGCAACCTGTTATCTTAGAGAGTTTTCACCTATACATAATCTCAAGTATTCATTAGTACCAAAAATACTTAAGTGTTTTGGCATCGCTAAAATTAATTCTTAGGTTAACAAAGGCTAGGTCAGAGGCCTTGATAGTTGCATTGTACCTGATAGCTCTATTCACCCTCTACTACACCTTCAACAACCAAAACAAGTAGGCTAGCTTTCTTTCCTTCCCCTCCTTTCCTTTTTTCTTTTTTCTACTCTTAGATCCTTTTCTTCTTATTTTCCTTTGTTCTAAATTTATAAAGAAAAGAAAGGACAAAAAGAAAATGTTTGCTGCTACTGGATCATATGCCATTTGTCATCACGTGCCTTGTACCATTTTTCTTTTTTTTTTTAATTTTACTCTTAATGGTGTGATTTCTCAATCCTATAACTTTTCTTTCCTTTCTCTCGTATAAACCCATGAAAACCCTTTCATAGCCTTGCTTCTCTCATGTGCCTCTGCTTCTATTTTTTCTTGTATGGTGGCAACAATTATAGGTTGTGTAATTTACAATAATTAATTAGCTTTCTCCATATGAAGCATGTTAAGCATATTATGTTACTATAATAGTCCAAATATGATAGATATTTTCTTATTAGTCTTGATATAGTTTTCTTATTAGCCACACTGTTAGGTTATATATTGATGTACATATTGTTGTCAAAGAGTAACATATACTTTTCACCTCTTGCCATACTTTTATATGGTATCTAAGCCACCAATCCCATAAACTCCTCTTTTTTTTTCTTTTTTTCCTCTTGATAAACCTAGAGAACCCTTTTGATCCCTTGTGACTGTGCTAGTCTCTATCTGGCAATGGTAGTCGAAGTCCGCAACTGTAGAAATCTTCAACCAAAATGGTCTGTAGCCACCATCTATTTTACCTTTGTTGTGGCCATCATTGTTGTATTTGAAAGCCTTAACAGCCTGAGTATCGTGCCATTGTAGATATTACTCAGGGGCTTATTTGGTTACATTGGTTTTGGAACATACTTGAGTTAAATACTCCAGTACGTGCCATTCTTTATTGTAACAATAAGAGTGTTATCCAAATAGCTCATAATAAAATTTTTAATGAGTACACTAAATATGTCAAAAATAATTATCAATTTGTGCATAATATATTATCTATGGTACAATACGACTCTTTTTAATTACCTCAATTGATCACATTGTTGATATTTTCATCAAAGCATATCCACCTAGATGCTTTCATGATCTGGTTCCTGAACTCAAGGTAAGCTCAACTTCACCATCTTTAGTTTAAGGAAGGATGTTATATATATATATATATATATATATATATATAATATATATGTTATTATAGTAGTTCAAATATGATTGATATTTTCTTATTAGTCTTTTTCTTAGTTTTGATATACTTCCCTTACTAGCCACATTGATAGGCTTTATATGATGTACATATGGTTGTTATGTAGTAGTATAAACTTTTCACGTATTCTCTCTCTTTTGCCATATTTTTACAAAGTATAAGATGGATGACATCAATTTATATTTTACCAAGCTTTTGGAAGTCATGGAGGATATAGAGGATGCAGCCTTTAATAGGAGATACGACCATGATTTCACATAATTGGTAGGAAGAAAGACTTCTACTAGTTCTTCTATAGAATCTTGAAACTTTAACACAATGCAAGCTATTGGTGCAGAATCTAGTTGACGCCAGGACGAGCTGGAGTCGAGGAGGATGAGGTCACCGTCGATGATCTGCAAAATAAAGTTTCATTCAGAGTCGATGGTGGTGGCTCCAGTAGGATCCTCTGATGATCAAGTCAGCTCTTCTGACCAACAGAAATGGAGTGCTCAGACGAGAGTTCAACAAAGTTTTGAGAAGAAGAAGAGAGCTGAGAGAAAATACATCTGAAGGGTTCCTTTTTATAGATGAAGCTTGATTGATGGTGATGAGCATATCGTTTGGTAGTGGACCGCTCGAGACCATGTGGGATTCAGTATGGAGAGGAAGGTATCGTCAGGCTGATAATGATAGCCATACCATCCAGTAGTGGGCCACTCGAGGCCTAATGGAGTCTGTCATGGAGGGGGGCACCGTTTGTAGCATCACCCATAGCAGACTGATGGTGATCATTCATCGAGATTTAATAGCCATAGTTCGAAGGATACAAGCGTTGGTTGGTAAAGAACTCCAACATATATCAATTTCAGAGGAGTTCGAACTCGCAAAAGGAATACGGCTAAAGAAGATCATCCAGAAGAAATGTTAGCTCAAGGATAGATCCAAAAGGAGTTCGACTCTTGGAGGAGTTCGATCAAAGGAGAAGTTCAGAAGGAGTTCGACTCCTAAAGGAGTTCGACGAAAGAAGAGATTCGAAAGAAGTTCGTCTCCTATAGAAATCTGACTGAAGGAGGAGTCCGGAAGGAGTTCGACTTTCATAGGAGTTCGATCGAAGGAGAAATCCAAAAGGAGTTCGACTTCTGAGGGAGTCCGACTGAAGGAGTCTAGAAGGAATTCGGCTCCCATAGAAATTCGATTGAAGGAGGAGTTTGGAAGGAGTTCAGCTTCCGTAGGGATTCGATTGAAGGAGGAGTCCGACTACTGTAGAAGCCCGACTGAAGGAGGAGCCCAGCTCCTATAGAAATTCGACTGAAGGAGGAGTCTGGCTCCTGTAGAAGTCTGGCTATAGGAGAAATTCAGAAGAAGTTCGACTCCTATAGAAGTCTGATTGAAGGAGAATTTTAGAAGAAGTTTGGCTCCTGTAGAAATCTAACTGCAAGAGAAATTCGAAAGATGTTCGACTCTCATAGGAGTCTAACTGAAGGAGGAGTCTGACTCCTATAGAAGTTCGACTGAAGGAGGAGTCTAGAAGAAGTTCGACTTCCATAGGAGTCCAACTGAAGGAAGAGTCCAGCTCCTATAGAAGTTCGACTGAAAGGAGGAGTCCGGAAGGAGTTCGACTCCTAGGAGAGTACGACTGAAGAAGAAGTCCAGAAGGAGTTCAACTTCCATAGGAGTTCGACCGAAGGAGAAGTTCAAAAGGAGTTCGACTCCTAGGAGAGTCCGACTGAAAGACGAGTCCAGAAGGAGTTTGGCTCCTATAGAAATTCGACTGACAGAGTCCAAAAGAAGTTCAACTTTCATAGGAGTCCAACTGAAGGAGTCTGGCTACTGTAGAAGTTCGACTGAAGGAGGAGTCTGGCTACTATAGAAGCCGACTGAAGGAGGAGTCTGGCTCCTATAGAAGTTCGACTGAAGGAGGAGTCCGACTCTTGTAAAAGTCTGACTGAAGAAGATCGAAAGGAGTTTGACTCCTATAGGAGTCCGACTGAAGGAGGAGTCTAGCTTCTATAGAAGTCCGACTGAAGGAGGAGTTTAGAAGGAGTTCGACTTCCATAGGAGTCCGACTGAAGGAGAGATTAGAAAGGAATTTTGCCACTAGAGAAGTTCGGCTGGAGCTCGACCGTTAAGAAGTTTGGCTTGGCCATCGAGAGAGAATTCTAGATTGAAGCTCTTTCATGATTATCGATTGCATTAAGATAAGCATCAGACTGGACTTTGGTGGGAGCAGGATTTATCCCCAACAATAGTCCTCCTCCACTTTCGAGTTCGAAATTCGAAGGAAGGGAGTACATAAGAGGCGATCGTCGAAGTTCTTTTCTAGGCTCTACATCCATTGAGGTTGAAGCTCAGAGGAGATCTTGTTTCCAACTGAGGTTGATGTTGAAGTGGAAGCTCGGGGGAGATCTTATCTCCAGCCAACGTTGATGTTGAAGTGAAAGCTCATGGGAGATCTTATCTCTAGTCGAGGTTGATATTGAAGTGGAAGCTCGAGGAAGATCTTGCCTCCAGTCGAGATTGAAGAAGATCTTATCTCCTATTGACATAGAAGCTTGGAAGAGAAATCTTATCTCCAACTGATCGAGGTTGAAGAAGATCTTATCTCCTATTGACGTAGACTCTGGAGCTCGAGAAAGATCTTATCTCCAGCGGTCGAGGTTGAAGAAGATCTTATCTCCTATTGACGTAGACTCTGAGCTCGAGAGAGATCTATCGGTTGAAGAAAATCTTATCTCCTATGAGTAAAGCTCGAGAGAGATCTTATCTCCAACAACGAGGTTGAAGGTGGAGTCGGAGGAGATCTTATCTTCAGCAGTCGAGGTTGAAGAAGATCTTATCTCCTATTAGCGTAGACTCTAAAGCTCGGGATAGATCTTATCTCCAGCAGTCGAGGTTAAAGAAGATCTTATCTCCTATTGACATAGAGCTCAGGAAAGATCTTATCTCTAGCAGTCAAAGTCAAAGGTGGAGCTCGAGGAAGATCTTATCTCCAGTAGTCGAGGTTGAAGGAGATCTTATCTCGTGTTGGACGTAGAAGTTCGAAAAAATCTTATCTCTAGCAGCCGAGGTCGAAGGTGAAGCTCAGGAGAGATCTTATCTCCAACAGTCCAGATTGAAGGAAGATCTTATCTTTTGTTGACGTAGAAGCTCAGGAAAGATCTTATCTCCAACAATCGAGGTTGAAGATGGAGCTCGAAGGAGATCTCATCTCCAGCAGTCGAGATCGAAGAAAATCTTATCTCCTATTGACGTAGAAGCTCGAAGGATCTTATCTCCAGTAGTTGAGCGAAGATGGAGCCGAAGAGATCTTATCTCCAGCAGTCGAGGTTGAAGGAGATCTTATCTCCTTTGACATAGAAGCTTGGGGAGATCGTTTCTCTAGCAGTCGAGGTTGAAGGTGGAGCTCGGAGGAGATCTTATCTCCAGCAATCGAGGTTGAAGGAGATCTTATCTCCTATTGATGTAGAAGCTTAGGAAAGATCTTATCTCCAGCAGCCATGGTTGAAGGTGGAGCTTAGAGAGATCTCATTTCAGAGTCGAGATTAAAGGAGATCTTATCTCCTATTGACGTAGAAGCTCAAGGAAGATCTTATCTCCAGCAGTTGAGGTTGAAGGTGGAGCTTGGGGGAGATCTTATCTCCAATAGTCGAGGTTGAAGAAGATCTTATCTCCTGTTGACGTAGACTCTAAGATTTGAAAAAGATCTTATCCCCAACAGTCGAGGTCGAAGGTGGAGCTCGGGGGAGATCTTACCTCCAACAATCGAGATTGAAGACGATCTTATCTCCTGTTGCCGTAGAAGCTCGGTTGAGATCTTATCTTCAGCAGTCGAGGTCAAAGGTGAAGCTCGGAGGAGATCTTATCTCCAACAATCGAGATCGAAGAAGATCTTATCTTCTATTATTATCGAGCACAATGGGGCCGTTGTCGAGGCCTCTCCCTCCATCTCATCTAAAATGAACGAGGCCTTCAACTGCTCGCATAGGATGAGGTTCTCTTTATTTCTAATGGGCTAAGGGGCATATAAAAACCATTGTTAGGGCCTCTCCCCCCATCTCATCTAAAATGAATGAGGCCTTCGACTTGCTCACATTAGGAGAGTTCTTCTCCTAATGGACGGAGGCACATAGAGTTTTAGTGCTCTCTATATCTTCTAAAATAACACGAGAACTTGTGCTCATGTCAAGATAAGGTTTCTCCCTTTTCTCAAATGGCTGTGGGGGCACATAAGGCCATTGTTAGGCTCTCCCATCTCATCTAAAATGAATGAGGCCTTCGACTTTGCTCGCATTAGGATGAGGTTCTCCTCCTATTCCTAATGGACTGTGGGGGCACATAAGGGCTATTGTCAGGGCCTCTCCCTCCATCTCGTCTAAAATGAATGAGGTCTTCGACTTTGCTCGCATTAGGATGAGGTTCTCCTCCTATTCCTAATGGACTGTGGGGCACATAAGGGCCATTGTCAGGACCTCCCCCCCATCTCGTCTAAAATGAACGAGGCCTTCGACTTGCTCATGTTAGGATGAGGTTCTCCTCTTGTTTCCTAATATTGCCACTATTGTTTGCTTTTTTTCTATCATCAGATAGTTTTTGCACCGAGAAACAATAATGTTGAAATAAAGGAGTCTTTATTGAAGAAAAATTACCGACAGTACATTCTCGAATTCTCCGAATCTCAAGATTGTGGGAGCGTTGTTCCTTCGAGCTTCTTCAGATGGTAAGTCTCAGACCTGACGACCTCCTCTATTTTGTGCTGGCCTTCTCAATTTGGAGCAAGCTTCTCTTGGCTTTGATGCTGGAAAATGATAGCCCATCGAAGTATCAAGCCCCTAGAGATAGCATCGATGATGTCGGAAGGCGGTCGATCTTCTTGTTGTTCCTTCCTCATTAATGGTTCTAGCTACGGTAGCGCCATTGGCTTGCTTCAAGCCAACGTATGTGGAACATTGAGGGGGGCATAGTTGAAAAACCTTCTTAAGGGAGGACTTCTTCGCGCCCTTCTATCGGAGCTTCCTTGATGATGAGCTCGAGAAGGAGTTCGGACTCACTTACGCTCGGAGGGAAGGTTCGTGAGTGTGGCCGAGCTTCGTTCGAACCCTCCTATGAAACCTCCTAGGGGGAGAACTTTGTACCCTTTTATCGGACCTTCCTTGACGACGAGCTAGAGGAGGAGTTCGGGCTCACTTACACTCGGAGGGAAGGTTCGTGAGCATGATCAAGCTTCATTTGGCCCTCCTGTGAAATCTCCTGAGGGATAACTTCATACCCTTTTATCGAGGCTTCCTTGATGACAAGCCAGAGGGAGAGTTTGGCCTTGCTTATACTCGGAGGGAGTCCATGAGCACGGTCGAACTTCATTCGACCCTCCATCAACCACGGGTTTGCTAGACTCACCCACCTGCCGCTCTCCTATGGCTTCTTCATTCTTCAACTTGAAGGCTTCTCCCGCACGGGCATATCCCTCGATCTGAGCTAGTAGATCGGCAAAGTTTCTAGGGTACTTCTTCTCCAGGGAGAATAGTAAATCATTCTTTCGAAGGCTGCCCTTGAGTGTGACCATGGTGACTGACTGGTTTAGGTTTCGAACCTCCAATGCAACAACATTAAATCAGATGACATAAGCCCAGATGGATTCTTCCGCCTTCTACTTGATGTTCATTAGAAAATTCAAACCTCGATGTGGACGTCGGCTGCTGACGAAGTAAGCTGCAAACTGATGACTCATCTGGTCAAAGAAGAAGATCGTATCCGACTTTAATGTCGAGCATCAGTTTCTTACTACTCCCTTTAAGGTAGATGAGAAAAATCGGCATAATATGGCATCTGGTGCATCATGGAGCAGCATCATGGTCCGAAAGGCTTCCAGGTAATCGATCGAATCAGAGGTTCCATCGTAATTTTTAAATTGGAGGAGCTTAAAGTTTGGTAGAATGACCTCTTGTATAATTTGGGGAGAGAAAAGGGGATCGGTGTGGACGTCATCATGGTGAGCTAGGACGACATGGTAAAGTTCTTCAATCCATCGGTCCATCTCCCATAGTTTGTGATCAAGGTTGTCATTTTGATCATAGATCTTGGATGAATTCCGACTATAGATGGGGAGGGTCTCTTTCGAAGGAGAATCAAGATCCAAACGTGGATCCTTTGCTTTCTGTTTCTTCTTTCTAAGGGCGACAGGTATGCTAGGCCAAATGCTCTTCCTTAAGATCAATTTCTGACATCCTGATGGTGGGTTTCCTGACAAAATCATCGTCGGAGGCTACCATATGACCTGCACCATTTCGGTGAGACCCTGAATCTGCTGCATCAGTAGGTTAAACTGCTTTGGATCTACCATGGCCGTCGATGGAGGTGGTGGTTGAAGCACTGACGATGGAGCAGGAATAGATGGATCTGACTCTGACCTGACGGTGGAAGCGGTAGATCTCTAGGTAGTCATCTTTTTTGAAGGCATTTCTTGGGATCGAGGAGGAGGGTGGAGATAAACCTTGAAGGAGAAGGTCAGCAAGTCGACTGAGCACTCCTTTAAGAATAAGGGTACCCCAGGAATAGAGGGTCCTTCCTCTAACACCAATTCTATTGGTACAGAATCTGATTGACGCCATAATAAGCTAGAGTCGAGGAGGATGAGGTCGTCATCAATGACCTACAAAATAAAGTCCTATCTGGAGTCGATGGTAGTGGCTTCGGTAAGACCTTCCGATGATTAAGTTAGCTCTTCTGGCCAACAG
>QRFJ01000015.1:3035926-3267468 GCA_006176705.1 Cocos nucifera
GAACCTAATTGAATCTCATTCAGATCAATTGAACTAGATCAGTTCAATTGATGATCATCCAGATTCAAACCCTTGTTTGTGTGACCCAGTTAGGTTCAGTTCTGTATGGTAATGGATATGTCATGATCTCTATCATCGACATCATCGAAACTCCTTTCGATGGATCAGAACTCTTCTGATTCAGAACAGCTTAGAATGATCGATCATCTAAATCATTCTAATTGCTCCCAAAATCCACCAGTGACACCTAGCAGTATATGGTGGCAACCCATCAGAGCTGAAAATGCGAACCTCTTGGTGCAGCTACCTTGTGTGATTAAGTTCTTCTATCTTGAGCCCCGATCAGATTAGGGTTAAGGTGAACTCGTCAAACCCTAGTCTCTGTCATATGATGTAATCATTCGATTCGAGTCCAATGTGAAAATCTTAATAGAAACTCTTTCTATTATTTCACTCTGCCATGGCCATGGGCTTATGGACTTGATTCTCATGATCATCATAAGGCTACTCCTCATCTACCGAGGTAGATAGATTTCCTATTGGTGCAATCCAATTTCTATAATGAACATGCCATAGCCAACATACACCTCAGGATTTCGAATGGCTAGGAGACCGAGTCATGGTGTAGTCAAACTATAACACCCTCAAGGTGAACTATTGATGTACCTCAGGTCAAAGAACCACACACATAACTGCAGCTTCGAGTCAATCATCGACGAGAAGGTAGACTTCCTAATGACTGCTTGAGGTGGTCATGCTCAGTACCCTCATTTTCTAATGAGTACCTATACTCTCACTCTAGTGTCTCTACACTATAGACTCAAGACTCATCTACTATAAAGAAGCGATTGTACACCAATCTTTTGGATCAATCACCATGCTTATGATGATCCTATGGTCCGGAGCATTTTATGAGTTAATAATGAAAATTCATATCTTAAATTTTCAACTCTTGAAAATAAGAACTATCATTGCCACTAACTCAAGGGATGTATCACAGACACTAAATATATTTTGTGATAGAAAATAACCAATTTTATTATTTATACTCAAAATTATAATTTTGCTCTTAGAAGTGTATAACAAGTATCAGCCAATTCTGACTTCAAGGGCACACATATCTAACACCATCAATTTTGTTGCAGCCTCGTGTGGATCATCTGTAGAGGTAGATGCGTGTGCGGCTCCAAAGACAACAACAAAAATCAATCATGGAGTTCTTGACCCATGCAAAGATAAGAGATTTGATCTCTTCTCTCATCTACATGCAATCTAGGATTTAGATCTGGAACTATTCTAGATCTAGGATATTGATTTGATCAATACCAAAGTTTTTTTATTTTCATATTTAAAAATGCATTATGACATGTTATAGGTCTTAGTTGTAGGGTTTAGTAATTTGATTACATGCATTTGTATATTAAATGGTTTAATTTATAACTTTCACTATGTTACATTTCAAAAAATTTTTGAAATTCATGCATGAAACCCTACATATTTTCCATCATCTACTCCATATTACCAGCAAGATTTTTGTTCCCAAAGTCGGATGATTTGACTTTATGGCTGCAAGAGATATATCATTTATCTATCACATTATCTGAAAGATTTTCTTCCCGATACTTATGATCAGATTTATGGAGGATATAGCTTGGAGATTTAGGACTTCTCTATCCTATAGGATGGCATTGATCTTAATTTTTTAGGAGCATGAGGTAGATCTTGATGGAGAGACCTCTAAAGCTCTAATGCATGTAGATACCTACAACAAACACTCCCTATGCCATATGGGATTTTAGAGATAGGGTGTTCGTTGGATACGTCAAGGAGCTTAGATTCCAGCAGATGATCTAGTTGAGGCTCCACCTATAGTTTTAGTGCTAGACATTCAGATGGAGGAGCCAACAGTATCGGCATAGCAGGTTTGTGAGACCACAGAGGCACCAGTTGATCATCTAGAGAGCTTTGATATCACTTGTAGAATAAAGATAGCAACCCAAAAGGGGACGTAATTGGGTTTATAAAATTTTTAGCCAAATTTAACTTTGAACAGATATATGCCTTACTTAACTTAATTCAATTCAATAAAATTGAATAGAACATGTAACAAAATCAAATGTGAGTGAACTTAAACAAGAGTTAAATCAAATCAGTAAGTCATTAATAATTTAAAGTATGCAAGAAATGTAAGGTGATAAGCATCATAAATTCACCAATAAAAGTATTAATTTATTAATTAATTTATATTAATTTTTAAGAATTATTAATCAATTTATATATAATTTTTAAAAAATTCATATTTTTATTAATTAAAAAATAATAAAAAAAATAATAATAATTAAAAAATAAAATTTTATTATCAATAGAAAGAGCTCATTTTTTTTATCATAACAAAATAAATTTTAAATAAAACGGAGCTAAAATGAAAAAGATATGAATTTTTAAAAGTATAAAATAAATAAAAATTAAATAAAAAAGAAAATGGCTCAGTCGGCTCCGCAAGCCGAGCCACCAAGCCAAGCCAAGCCATCAAAGCCGACTCAGCCATTGAAGCCATCAGCCGGTCCACGATCCAGGCGTGGACCGCCAGCTCAGCAAAATCCGGCGAATCAGAGCTTGCCACGTGGTGGACCTAGACCCCTAAAGGGTCTACAGAAATTTATCGCGGCTCACAAGGGTAATTTAGTCTTTTCGCTCGGCAACAAAAGTGCTGATTGGCTGCGGTGTGCGGTGCGGCCGGTCTACGTGGTCTATGGGAATAGTGATTGCACGATCGGACGAATGTGGTTGTTTGCGGTCAGGATCGGACGGCTGTGGTTGCTTTCGGATTTTATTCAGCTACAGACATCATGCAGATCACCATCGGACGGCAGCGCTCGATCCAGGCGATGATCCGACGGTCCAGAAAGCTCCCGACGGTGATCAAACTCTCAGGCGCATGATTTGCGGCCAGATTTCCTCCATCAAGCGCGATCCAACGGCCAGAATTTAATCCGACCCGATCTGAGTTGATCTGCATCCGATTTTGATGATTTTTGGACCGTTGGATTCCTATTGAACGGCTGGATTTTATCAAATTTATCAGAAATGTATCAGAGCTATTTTGATTCAAATTTTACTCAAATTCTTTTATATTTTGATGATTACAAAGGCCATTAGTCCCACATTGCCTTTAGAAAAAAATATCCAGCCCTCCTAGCACTATAAAAAGGACCCTAGGCCTCCAGAAATCAACATCTCCGATCAAGGTGAAGCTTTGGTACAGGGCGAAGCCAGGCTATGGGTTAAAGGCTGCTTCGAAGCAACGGGTGCCGAGAAGAAGAGCCGAGCTTCTACACCATCTTTCTGCCAATGCCGATCCAAGATCAGAGATCAGGCTATTTTATTTTATTTTTTTTTTTAAAATTTTATGTATTTAAATTCTAAAATTTTAATTAATAAAAATTTTATTTTTATATTTTAATTTCTTACTTTTTATTTTTATTGTAATTTAATTTCTATACTTTAATTATTACTTTTTATTTTATTGCAAGTAGATGCTAAGATCTAACTAATAGATCTTAGTACCAAATTTAAATTTCTGCACCTTTTAATTTTTATTTTCAATCTTCCGACTTCAGTTTTTATTTCAAAATTCAAATCATTTTCTTTTTCTTCTTAAAAAAATCAAAGATTTTAAATCTAAAAATACTACCTTCCCTGTGGATTCGACCCGACTCACTACTATCTACGCATTTTCAATGATTTTAAGAAGTCGGATTAAACTGATAAACACGGTGTCTTAACGACAACATCGCGTTCCTATCAAGTTTTTGGCACCGTTGCCGGAGGAAGGAATAGATGCTATTTTTTTCTTTGATTTCTTTGATTTTTTTTTTGTAAATTAATTATTTTTTTTAATATTGCTTACTAATTTTTTTTTATTTATTTTGTAGAAAAAAAAGAGAAAACGAAGAAAGCATCAAATTTTGGTGAGATCAATCCTAACCCTAGTCCTCTTTTCTTTTTATTTATTTATTTATTTTATTTTTAAATTAATTTAAAAAAATATCCATTTAAACCTAATTAAAAGCCTCATGATAAGATTAGAAACCCTAACTGTTTAGAGCATGCATCATATTAGTTTTATTTTTATCTTTATTTTTATTTTTTTTTGGTGATTGCTGGAGGCAAGGTAAGCCTTTCAGAATTCAATTAGTTGCATGCATCTAGTTTAAATTGCATAAAACCCTTTGATTGAATTTTTTTTTTATGCATATTCATATTAAATCAAATTAAGGGCACAACCCAATTAAACAAGATAAGGTGGGGATTTGATCACCCTTCCTTAGCCCACAAACAACCAACCAGCATCCTGCATTGACCTAAGCCTTTAATTTTAAAATCAATTAGACATCAACCCTAGGAACTCGAGCTCAATAGGACAAGGAATCCTAAGAGTTGAACTGGGTTAGGATAAGTCAATTTGACTGGTGTCTAGGAAAGTGGTTCAGGGACGACTGGGCCCGAAGGAAGGTGGTTTTTAATTGGTTCCGTTCGCTTACCTGGCCAAGCACAATTGGTGTCTAAGGCAAGCAACGGGGGGACTCCCACCGACCTTACACTTACCTGGCTAGTTGATTGGCTAATCCTACACTTGGAGGGCTTGAAGGTGACCTTGACAGTTAGGAGCTGTCTAGATCTAGGATAACCCTTAGTCAGGATTGATTGACCAACTTGATTGCTAACCAACATCAAACCTAATTAAACTTAATTCTTCTCTCTCTTCTTAGTTCTAGGACTCCTTAGGACCTCTTCTTTAGAACTCTTCTTTCTTTCTTCTTCTTACTCCTCTAAAAAATAAAATAAAATAAAATAAAACAAAAATTAAACTAACTAAAAATATTAAAAATGATAATTAAATTAAATTAAAATTAACAAATAAAATAATTAAAAAAAAAATTTAATATAATAAAATATTAATAATAATAAAATTAAAAAAATAATAATAAAAAAAATATATTCTAAATTTTTTTTGAACCATACATTAGGGTTACACTAATACATGCATGGTAGGAAATCGCTTTTTCTGATTTAGTTAAACTTAATTGAATGGTTGATTCACATTAAACATAATAATCAAATGGCTAATATGAATCTAATAGTCCAAAAATTAGATAAAGTTGACCTTCTTGCTCAGAAAATAGATCAACTCCTAACCCTAGGTCAACAATCTCCTGCACAATTCACATCATCTTCTAATTATCAGGAGAATTATTCAATCTGTGCTAGTCCAACCCATCATGTAAGTGAATGTCCTATGACTGCACAGTTTCCATATTTTATCCAAGAACAAGTTCAAGCTACTCAAGGATACTCCAAATTGATTAATGACCCATTTTCAAATTCATATAATTCAGATTGGAGTAACTTTAATTTTTCTTGGACATCCCAACAGACTCAGGCTCAGACCCAAATTTCACTTGAGCAAAATTATCAAAATTATGCCTATAATAATGGTCAGCCTAGTCAGTTTAACCAGCCATCATATTATAATCAGCCTTCATACCCACCTCCTCAACAGACCAATCTAGCTGATGATAGATTTAACCAACTTCAACAATTAATTCTAACTCAACAGCAATCTATCGCCAGACTAGAAGCTCAAATAGGACAATTAGTTGAGTCTAACATGAGGAGAGAACTAGATCAACTACCGAACCTACCAATTTCAAACAACCCACCTAATGACCACCAACCACCTGGATTAAATTATCAATCTAATGTTTCATCTAAGAATCTCCAATTTGAGAATGCCAAAGTAATTTCCTGAACTTAAAAGCTATAGGATTCTTATGGACCCATACCAAGACCAGGTGAGAGAGGCTAGTACTGATGCTAGCCAAAATAAAAATTTAGAGGAACTGGTTAGTACTGAGACTAACCACATAGAAGAACCCGAAGCCAAGAATTAGTACTGATGCTAGTTCCAGTTTAAATGAGATAGAAATAAGGGAAAAGAGAATAGATGATTTATCCAAGACTTATAAACCTAATGTCCTATTCCCTTCAACCCTAGAAGCTGGTTCTTCTTATAAAAATCAAAGAGGCATGTAATGAAATGTCAATGGAGTTGTTTAAGCAAGATCACATTAATTTACCTCCAGAATTAAAATCGCCTTTAGTCACCATTCCAGCACCCATTGAATCAAACTTAACTCCTAAAACTCCATTCATGAGCATTTTAGAAGAACAAATAGGAGAAATTCTTAATAAACATGGGTCTGAGAATGGAATCATAAAATATATCCCAAAAATTAATAGTGAATATATCAATAATGGGATTAAAAATCAACTTTCTGAGATTGGCAATCCAAAACCATTGGAATTTGTCAATCCAATATTCGACACAGGATAGTGAGCTACATTGTGTCTGGCTGAAGACGGTAAACTTAGCGCTTGTTGGGAGGCAACCCAATATTTAGTTTTTATCTAATTTATCTTTTTAGTTTATTTTTTTTAGGATAATTTGAATAAGTTGGAGGGAGAGCTCAAATTTTCAAAGGCATGTGCTGGACTAAAAATATACTGAGTTAGGTGTATTCTTTCATGTTCTTTATTACACCCTTTATTTTTTCTTCTCCATTGAGGACAATGTCGATTAAGTTGGGGGGAGAGAAAAATAAAAAAATTTAAAATTTTAAGTCCTCGAAAAAGTTAGTATTTAGTATTTAGATACTTGATTATGCTTAAGAATTGAATTAAACTAAGCATTTTAAAAAAAAAATTGATGCACAGATTAGAGAATCTATGAGATATTGAGGAATCAAGTATTAAGAAAATTCAATAAAGAGTTAAGTCTAGAATATAAAAAGTTTTTCCTTGGAGCATTTCTAATTATTTCTATTAGCATCAAAGAAAAGTCTACTTTTTATAGGCTTGTGTAGGGTAACTATACATTTCTTCATATAAAAATTTATTTTAATAAAATAGTTTCTAAGTACTTCTCACTGAGTAACCGGGCCTCTTTGCCTAAGCAAGCATTGAGTTTCGCATCAAAAGGTGGGAAGGGCAAAGAAGCTCGTTGTAAAGCTAGTCTTAACTCGTAGCCTATTTGATTCGAGCTAGTAAGCCCGAGGGGTATTCTATACCTAGTGCCCTAAAGCCAACTGGTTTGGGAGTCATTGGCCCAAGACTCGCTACATGGATCAAATAGAAAGCTTAAGGAGTTAAGACACTCAATAGTGGTACAACGTATTAAAAAAAAAAAAAAAAAAAAAACATTGGTTTCCCACCGAGTAACCGGGTCCCGTTGCCTAAGTAAGCAATGATATTCGCATCAAAAAGTGGGTAATGTAAAAATAAAAATCAATAAATGAAGGATGGAAGTAGCAATACACCTGCCTATATGAAAGTTTAGACAAATCAGAGATAAAAGTGGAATAATTTAGAAAAAGTTCTGAAAAATTTAATGTTCTTTACTTAATTTTTCTATTGATAAGTATTAATACCCCAATGATATGTCTCATTTAAGCTCTACTGAATATCAATGGCCATTTTGAAAATTGCTTAGATAAAATTCGAAACTCTAAAGTTAAAAGATATTTAAAACTAAATTCTTTCTTTACTCGAGGACGAGCAAAGCTTAAGTTGGGGGGTGTGATAAGCATCATAAATTCACCAATAAAAGTATTAATTTATTAATTAATTTATATTAATTTTTAAGAATTATTAATCAATTTATATATAATTTTTGAAAAATTCATATTTTTATTAATTAAAAAATTAATTAAAAAATAATAAAAAAAATAAAAATTAAAAAATAAAATTTTATTATCAATAGAAAGAGCTCATTTTTTTGATCACAACGAAATAAATTTCAAGTAAAACGGAGCTAAAATGGAAAAGATATGAATTTTTAAAAATATAAAATAAATAAAAATTAAATAAAAAAGAAAATGGCTCAGCCGGCTCCGCAAGCCAAGCCAGAGCCACCAAGCCAAGCCAAGCCATCAAAGCTGACTCAGCCATTGAAGCCATCAGCCGGTCCACGATCCAGGCGTGGACCGCCAGCTCAGCAAAATCCGGCGAATCAGAGCTTGCCACGTGGTGGACCTAGACCCCTAAAGGGTCTACAGAAATTTATCGCGGCTCACAAGGATAATTCAGTCTTTTCGCTCGGCGACAACAGAGGCGCTGATTGGTTGCGGTGTGCGGTGCAGGCCGGTCCACGCGGTCCATGGGAACAGTGATTGCGCGATCGGACGGATGTGGTTGTTTGCGGTCAGGATCGGACGGCTGTGGTTGCTTCCGAATTTTATTCAGCTACAGACATCACGCGGATCACCATCGGACGGCAGCGCTCGATCCAGGCGATGATCCGACGGTCCAGAAAGCTCCCGACGGCGATCAAACTCTCAGGCGCGTGATTTGCGGCCAGATTTCCTCCATCAAGCGCGATCCAACGGCCAGAATTTAATCCGACCCGATCTGAGCTTGATCTGCATCCGATTTTGATGATTTTTGGACCGTTGGATTTCCTATTGAATGGCTGGATTTTATCAGATTTATCAGAGAATCATATCAGAGCTATTTTGATTCAAATTTTACTCAAATTTTTTGTATTTTGATGATTACAAAGGCCATTAGTCCCACATTGCCTTTAGAAAAAAATATCCAGCCCTCCTAGCACTATAAAAAGGACCCTAGGCCTCCAAAAATCAACATCTCCGATCAAGGTGAAGCTTTGGTACAGGGCGAAGCCAGGCTATGGGTTAAAGGCTGCTTCGAAGCAACGGGTGCCGAGAAGAAGAGCCGAGCTTCTACACCATCTTTCTGCCAATGCCGATCCAAGATCAGAGATCAGGCTATTTTATTTTATTTTCTTTTCTTTTTAAATTTTATGTATTTAAATTCTAAAATTTTAATTAATAAAAATTTTATTTTTATATTTTAATTTTTTACTTTTTATTTTTATTACAATTTAATTTCTGTACTTTAATTATTACTTTTTATTTTATTACAAGTAGATGCTAAGATCTAACTAATAGATCTTAGTACCAAATTTAAATTTCTGCATCTTTTAATTTTTATTTTCAATCTTCCGACTTCAATTTTTATTTCAAAATTCAAATCATTTTCTTTTTCTTCTCAAAAAAATCAAAGATTTCAAATCTAAAGACACTATCTTCCCTGTGGACTCGACCCGACTCACTACTATCTACGCATTTTCAATGATTTTAAGAAGTCGGATTAAACTGATAAATATGGTGTCTTAACGACAACATCGCGTTCCTATCATAAGGCAAATAAAGAAAGCAAGGAAAGCAAAAATCATAATGCAAATACACAAAGATTTTATAGTAGTTCGGAGCAATCCATTCCTACATCTACTCTCCAAGCTTTTCTTAGGAGTTTCACTATAATTCCTAGATTATAGTGCATTTATTTTGATCCAGGATCATAAACAAATTGAGTTAGTTTTGCTGGGCTCACCAACCATAATCGATAGTTTTTCTGAGTTCACTATCAATCTAGTTGATTTTAAACAAGAACACTACAAGAAAACTAATCTTTTATGATAAAATTATTTATGATGAAAAGATTTTTATTGTAAATAAAGATATTTATGATGAAAATTAATTTTCATCATAAATAGTATTTATTTATGATGAAAAATTTTTTCATTGCAAATAATTTTTTATTTATGATGGAAATCAAAGTTTCATCATAAATAATCTATTATTTATGATGAAAAATTTTTATTATAAATAAATTTTTATAACTAAATTATTTAAAAAATTAAAAATATTAAATTATTTGTGATAAAAACTTTTCATCATAAATAAATGATTATTTATGATGAAATTATGATTTTCATCATAAATAATTGATTATTTATGATAAAACTTTTCCATTGCAAATAATCTTTCATGAATAAATCATTTAAAAAATTAAAAAGATTGGATTAGTTGCAAAGGAAAATTCCAATGTAAATAATTTGATTTTTATTTAAAAAATAAAAAAGATGGACTATTTTAAAAAAAAGAAGGACAAAGATGCACCATGCATGGTCGATGCGATGGGGTTAAGGGGTGCGAGCGCGTCCACTATTAGCTAGCCTACAAGAAAATTAATAATTTTTTTTATTTTTTTAAAAATTAGTATTCTTTTAAAAAACTTTTATTATTCTTTAAATATTATATAATTTTAAATTTAAAAGTTCATCTTCATCATTTATTATTTAAGTAATTATCATGCAAGTATTGTCACAAAAGATTGCCTTAATCTGATTGCTCTAGCTATGTAGATCAATAAAATTTGATTTCAATGGTCACGAATGATTGCATGATGATCTGATAGATAGAAACCATCAATGAGTCCAAAAACTTATAACGACGATCTCTATGATATTTTTCGTATACTATCAAAATTTTACTTCAATTGGATATAATTATCATAGTCAATTTAGCACGAAATAATTTAGACTGTTAAATAAAAAATGAGTGATCAAAAGGTCAAATAACATTCGATTATAAGATAATTTTTTAGATAAATGATCTTTGTTACTATTTTAATCATCGATATGGTGCTTATTATAAAATCTAAACTACACATCTATGAATCATCCATGTTAAGTATATTTTATAAAAATGTAAGTATAATTGCTTAAGAATTTTAAGAATGTGTATCAAGAGACATGTAGTTTTAGATACTTTATACACACGTGGTTTGTTTTTTATTATCATTACCATAGAAATGATCAAACTATTAGCAACGATTATTTATCTAAAAAAATTATCTTATAATCATATGCCATTTAGCCTTTTAATCACTCATTTTTCATTTAACGATCCATATCATCCTGTGCTAAATTGACTATGATAATTATATCTGATTGAAGTAAAATTTTGATAGTATACTATAAATATTACAGAGATCATCATTATAAATTTTTAAATCCATAGATAGCTTCTATTTATCAAAGCATCATATGGTCATTCATGATCATCGAAATTAAATTTTATTGATCTACGTAGCTAGAGCAACTAGATCGAGATGATCTTTTGTAATAATACTCGCACGATAATTACTTAAATAATGAATGATAAAGATAAATTTTATATTTTAAAACTATATAATATTCAAAAAATAATAAAATTATTTTTAAAAATATTAATTTTTTAAGAAAATTAAAAAATATTATTTTGCTCATAAGCTAGCTAATAATGGATGTGCTCGCACCCCTTAACCCCATCGCATCAACCATACATGGTGCATCTTTTTCCTTTTTTTTAAATAGTTTACTTTTTTTATTCTCCAAATAAAAATTAGATTATTTATGATGAAAAATTTTTATCATAAATAATCTATTATTTATAAAGCAAATTATTTTCTCATCATAAATCATTGATTATTTATGATAAATATTTTTTATCATAAATAATCCAATCTTTTTAAATTTTTAAATAATTTATTTATAAAATATTATTTATGATAGAAAATTTTTATCATAAATAATCGATTACTTATGATAGAAATAATATTTTCACTATAAATAATTAATTATTTATGATAAAAATTTTATATTAAAAATAATCCAGCCATTTGAATTTTTTAAATAATATTTTTATGTCAGATTATTTATGATAAAATTTTTTTATCATAAATAATGATTATTTATGATAAAAATTAACTTTTTATTATAAATAATAAATTATTTATGATAAAAATTTTCCATCATAAATAATCTAACTTTTTAAATTTTTTTTAAATAATTTATTTATTAATAATTATTTATGATAAAATTTTTTTATCATAAATAATGATTATTTATGATGAAAATTTTATTTACATCATAAATAATTGATTATTTATGATAAAAAAATTTTATCATAAATAAACTAGCCCTTTTTTTTAAAGAATATTTTATGCTAGATTATTTATGATACTTTTTTTTATTATAAATAATCAATAATTTGTGATGAAAATTAATATTTTATCTTAATTAATTAATTATTTTTGATAAAAAATTTTATCATAAATAATCTCAACCTTTAAATTTTATAAATGATTTATTTATCTAAATAATGTTAGTGATGGAAAATTTAATTTCATCGTATATAAGATTATTAAGTATTTTAATATTTTTTAAGAGAAAAAAATTTTGCTAAAAAATAATTGGTGGGAATTATTATGGATGAAAAATCAGTTTCCATCGTTAATAATCATTTTAGCAATGAAATTTGCATCGCTAATAGTCCATTGTTAAATCTCTTTAAATATCCCTACTATGTGCCCTCTTTCCCACAAAATCAACTTCTCTCTTAATCGAAACCCTCTCCTCTTCTCTCTCTCTCCCCTCCTCCTAGGGTTCCACCAGTCGGTGACCGCGTCTCCCACTGCCACCGTTGTTGTTGCTGCCACTATGGTGCTTGAACTGATCGAAGGTAAGTTCCACGGCTGATCGATTAAATATTTTTTTGGTTCTTTAATTCGATCATCGGAGGGGCGCACGAGTGTTGTCATGCAGTGGTCGGTGGCGGGTGGTGGGGCGCAGAGGGTGGGTGCCAGCTATAGGCCATGCATGGTGGTTGACAATTCTGGTGGAGGCCGCTGGTGGTGGAAGGTGGAAGGCCGGTGCCATAGGGGCTGGAGGGCCGCCGAGGGTGGGGCACCTGAAGGGAGTGCACAGAGTTTCTAGCTCTACTTTTGAAAACTTTTTTCAAAAAATATATGCAATAAAAACTATTATTAATCATATTAATAATAAGAGCTATAGATCTATTCTGAAAATCCTACATGCTACAGGATCTAATGTATCATATATACATGCATATTCAAAAATAAAAATAATGACTGCAGTAAAATTATTTTTACTGCTCTATGTGTTCAGAATATATTATCTTTTTGTGGATAGAAGAGTGCCACAATCTAATCTCCTCAGGATAGATCTGAATGCCATGATGTAGCCACATATGCATCTGGCCTCTATGGATAATCCACACGAGGTCCTGATCTCGATCAATTCCTTCCGAGTGCTAGCTCTGCATAAACCTTTATTACTGATGTAGATCAAACTCCTTTTATCTTTTTCACGGGGTCTTCGGATGCTCTGGATCCTGATGAACGTAGAAGATGATAAAGAGGAGGTCTTCCACTAATTTTTTTGTGAATTCACGACCCTCGTAACTCACAACTAGAAACTCAAACCCTAGGTATAGATCCAAAGGTATGCTCTCACCAAAAACCCTTTGCGCTTGATTTTTTTTTCATGCATGTAGAGAAGAGACTTTCTCTTCTCTGGTCTCTCGATGTTCACTATTTTTTCTTCATCTATTGCACGTCCATAAAATTAGATATTTTATAGATGTGCACACACAAAGAAGGCATGAGGAAGTGGTTTAGATCAAGTGGTTATCTATTGAAATTCAAATCCCATTCGAATTCAATTGGTAACCAGATCAAGCCAATCCTTACAACACGTGAGAAGGGAGAACACATGCCATCCCTTGCATGGAAAAAATTCATAAGAAACCTTTTTCTCATGGAGATCAAAAGGTGCAAGTCAAAGGATGATGTGGCACATGGGAAGACTAGTCAAACTAGTCTTACATTTGACATCCAATTGAACTAATCCAATTTAAATTGGTTAGGCCCAATTAAATTAGAATAAATCTAACTTATTTAGGCTTTATTAGGCTCAGTTAAAATCTAATCAAATCAAGAATTAATCAAGCCAAATCTTCGATCAAATCAGGGATTAAACCTCCTTAATGATTAGATCATCTTATAATCTAATCGGGTCAAATCCAAATGAATCCAATTCAATTGATCTTGATCTAAAAATAATCACTCAATCAAATTAAGTTAATTAGTGATCAAATTACTAATTAAATTTCTCTTAATCAGCTATTAGATCGGATAGGAACCTCTAGTGTATGTGACCTTATAGGTTTGAATCTAAGCTTGTAGCATAGTAATCAATTTTCTATACTAATTGAAGTGACCATCTAGCAATGGTATCCAACGTCTAGATAGGCCAAATAGTGCAATCACAATATTTAAAACCTACGTGAATATGATTATAGCATAATACATCCCTTTGACCTCTATGCATAGGATGACTTAGGGTTTAACTATCAATTCTGAAAGATACATCCAAATTGTGCCTCAAAGCAATTAGTCACATGACCCCTCACTAGGACTACCTTGGCTAAGGCTTTACTAAATTTAAACACTATTGAACACAGCTTCTATGATCAGGAGTGATCGGTCCCATCTTGGCTCACGCACCGACTCCTCAAGTACTTGACTGTACCTAAAAATCTTCCATCACTGAATTAAAAATTTAAGTACTCCAGTACCAAAGCATAATGAGTTGCTTAGAAGTCACCGTGGTGATCTCAGATCGGAGGGACACTTATGCCCATATTCTATCAGAGCAATCCTTGACAATAGAAAAGCTCTAGAGTTGGTCATGTTCAGTGAAGATGTACCCCATATCTCACCAGCATGCCATACCATTATCTCCACCTCCTTGGTTAAGAGGACAACCAACCTATATGGCACACAATGACCTATACTCGATAAATGTTATCATCCTTGATAACAATATATCATTTGATCACGAACTATTTTAAGGACTAAACGATAAAACCTTCTTTATCGATTCTAAATAGTCCTAAGGACTTCATCACAATAGATAAGAGTTCATTAAAAGATGAAAGATTTATGATGAAAAGCCAGAATAACTTTTATTCAATAATAATTCATATACAATTATGTAAAATAACTCAATCATCAATAGGCTGATGATTGACTTTGGAACACTATTTTAAACAATCTTCCACTTGGCCTAAAGCCAATCGGTGCAGTATCGTATACCCATCTTTGACTTGAAGTTATCGAACTCCTTCACTGCAACAGCTTTAGTAAATGGGTCGGCCAGGTTCTTCTTTTCATCGATCTTCTGAAGATCAACGTCACCTCGATCCACGATCTTTTGGATAAGATGGAAATGGTGCAGAATATGCTTCATCCGCTGGTATGCCTTTAGTTCCTTCGCTTGAGCAATAGCTCCAGAGCTGTCATAAAAGAGCAGAACTAGATAATCTAGGGAGGGTGCTACTTCAAGCTCAGTGATGAACTTTTTTAGCCACACCACTTTTTTTGGCAGCATCTGATGCAGCAACATACTCCGCCTCGCACACTGAATTGGCCACGATGTGCTGCTTGAAACTTTTCCAGCAGAATGCTCCATCATTAAGGATAAAAATATACCATGACATATTCTTACTGTCATCATGATCAAACTGAAAATTGGAGTGAATAAACCCAACAAGTTTCAAGTCTGATTCATCATGAACAAGCACTGATTCCTAGTATTTCTCAAATACTTCAGAATGGTTTTAACAAGCTTATAGTGGTTCTTTCTTGGATTAGATTGATATCTACTCACTATTCCTAGTGAGTATGCTACATCTGATCGCATACATGTCATAGCGTACATAATAGAATCCACTATCGAAGCATATGAAATTCTACTCATATGCTCTTTTTAGAGGTGTTATCAGATAATTCTTCTTCGAGAGAAAAATTTTATGGCCTATCGGTAGATAGTCCTTCTTCAAAATTCTCCATGCTGAACCTTTTTAGCATCGTGTCAATGTACGTGGACTGGAACAATCCAAGCAACCTTTTAGATCTTCATCCCTAGAATATAGGAAGCTTCTCCCAGATCCTTCATGAAGAACTATGACGATAGTCAAATCTTTATTCCTTGTAATGCAAGAACATCATTCCCGATTAAGAGAATGTCATCTACATACAAAATGAGGAATACAACTGCTGGACCATTAGCCCACTTATATATGCATGGCTCTTCTTCATTCTTAATGAAGCCATATGTCTTGATCATCCTATCAAAATATATGTTCCAACTCTAAGATGCCTGCTTCAGTCCATAAATAGATCTTTAAAAGTTGCATACCTTGGACTCATCTATAGCTGTGAAATCTTCAGATTATATCATATACAACTCTTCAGCTAGTTTTTATTTAGAAAAGCTATTTTCACATCCATTTGTTAGATTTCATAGTCCAGATGTGCAACTATCACAAGCATAATTCGAATGGACTTAAGCATTACCACAGGAAAAAATATCTCATTATAGTCTATACCATAATGTTGACGATACCACCTGGCAACCAGATGGATTTTATAGATCTCCACCTTTTTGTCTGCATCCTTTTTTCTTTTGAAGATCCACTTACATCATATGAGTTTTATTCCTTCCGGTGGATTAACTAATGTCTATATATCATTGACCTTCATGCATTCATATAGGTGATCGGATCCTTATCGTTCTCTTCGAGTTCGACTGGATCACCATCCCGGATCAAAAAGCTATAGTATATGTCCGGCTGATGTGGTACTCTATCAGATCATCTTAAGGGTGCAAGATCAGTAGGCTTCGGGTCTAATCGAGTCAAATCCGATTTAGGTTCAGCTACTTGTGTTGGTTCTTCCACCTATCAAACTTTCTCAAGCTCGATTGTAGTGGTATTTATTCCTTCACTAAGAAACTTCTTTTCTAAAAAGACTGCCTTAAGACTGACAAACACTTTCTGCTCATCAACTAGGTAGAAGTAATATTCTTTGATCTCTTTTAGGTATCCTATAAAGATATACTTATCAGACCTAGGTCCAAGCTTGTCCGTTACTAAACGTATAACATAAGCCAGACACCCCTAAATCCTAAGATGTAAGAGTACTGGCTTACGTCCTATCCACATCTCATATGATTTTTTAGAAATAGACTTACTCGGCACCCTATTCAGAATATAAAAAACTAACTCGAGTGCATATCCCCAGAGGGAGATCGGTAAATCCCATCATAGATCTAATCTTATCCAATAGGATTCGATTCCTCCTTTCAGACACACTATTATGTTGTGGTGTTTTAGGAGGAGTCCATTGGGAGAGAATCTCATTCTCTCCAAGATATGTCAAAAATTCACTAAAAAGGTACTCACCCCCTTGATCAGATTGAAGAATTTTAATACTCTTTTTAGTTTGCTTTTCTACCTTATTATAAAATAGTTTGAACATTTCAAATGACTCCGACTTATGTTTTATTAAATAGACATATCTATACCTCGATAGGTGATCTATGAAGGTAATAAAGTAGAAATATCCACCTCTAGCACTTGTACTCATGAGTCCATATACATCAGTATGTACTAAACTCAGGAGTTCATTGGCTCGCTCATCTTTTCCAATAAAAGATAACTTGGTCATCTTACCAAGAAGACAGGACTCATAAGTTAGAAGTGATTCATAATTACTAACCACAAGAATTCTTTCTTGAGCCAATCTGTTTATTATGTTCTTGTTGATGCGACCTAGCCTATAATGCCAAAGATAGACATCTGACATTTCATCTATTCTAGGATGTTTATCAAAGGTTTGGATTACATTAACAGACTGTGATAATAGATAAATTTCGTTATTCAATTATTCAACACAAACTATATCACCATTTAAAATGATATCACAAAAATTTACTTTTATTACAAATTGATAATTATTCTTCTCCAAAAGGCCTATAAAAATTACATTTAATAAAAAACTTAGACAAAAGTGATAATCACTAAGAATAACTCTAGGAGAATTGATTATAAGGTTTATAATTCCTAAAGCTAGAATTGAAACTTGTCTTTCATCTCCAACAATCAAAAAACTCTCGTCTTCACCAAATCTCCTACTGACTTACAAATCCTGTATTGAATTCAAATATGATAAGAGCTTTCAGTATCTAATACCCAGGTAATAGTATCATAAATTGAGAAGTTGCAAAGTATTATCATATAATTACCTTTCCCAACAACTACTTGCTTCTTCCTTGGCCTGTTCGGGTCAAGGGAGGCAATGTACTGAGGATAATTTTTCTTTCAATGCCTCTGCTTCTTGCAAAAGAAGCACTCTACCTGACTCTGATCAAGCTTGCATTTCTTAGTCTGATCCTATGTAGACGTCCCAGCATGCAGCTGCACCTTCTTATTCTTTTTTTTATTCTTTTTTTCTTTCTTAAAGGGTCAACCAGAAGAAGACCCTTTCATAACATTCACCAACCCCTTTTGGAGCTGATGATCCTTCTTAAAGTTCTACAGCAACCCCAATAAACTATGGTAGTTTACTGCAGACTTTGTCATTCTAAAAAGAGTAAGAAATGGGAGAAAGAACTTGGGCAAAGAATTTAGGATCGCATCCTTCTTGAGCTGCTCGTGTAGGGAGAATCCTAGCTTATTCAAGCACTCGGTGACTAATGTCCCATCCCTCATCCGAGCATTGAAAATGGCATAACTAGTTTTATGCCTTTCAACATCATCAAGTGAGCCAAAAGAGTCATTCAACTTTTTAAGCATCTCCTCAGGCTGGGCATTCTCAAACCTACGGTTGAACTCGTCATTCATCGTCGTCAGTATAATGCATCGAACGGTGGTACGGTCATTGAGCCACTTCTAGTAAGTATCTTTGACCATACCTCTTACATTCTGAGCTAGCTTCTCAGGTGCAGGATCCATCAGAATATATAGGATCCGCTCATGCTTCATGATGATCTTTAACTTTCGATACCAACTATCAAAGTTTGGTCCCATAAGTTTGTCATTATCTAATAACGATCGGAGCGACAGGATATTAGCCATTTCTGTACAAAAAAAAAAAAGAAAAACCAAACCTAATTAGTATATGAATTATTTATCCTAAAGGCTCAGACTTTAGTCTAAAGGTTCTCCTACTATTTTATTCGAACTAGTGGCCTCTACCTCCAATTCGAGAAATTATCCCTAATTTCTTAGTGGGTACTAGAATCCACATAGACTATACACGAGTCCAACTTTGGTTGATCAATCCATGTGAACCTATGGGTAGGTTCATAATCAATTGTTTCACCAAACAACTTCTAGTAACTTAATTTTTGCTCTGCAAATTTAATCAGTAAGCTTTGGCCTCCACTAAAATGATCTAGTTAGGTCCAACCATTAATATGACTATATTTGATACATCAGACCAACAAATAATCAGGCCCGACTATGGCCGGCCAACCTGACCACCATTAGAAGGATACGACCAAATTATCATATTATGAATGATAATTTCATTAGTCAATAAGCACCAGGTCTTTAGACCTTCAATGATTATTAAACCAATGGACCTATTATCACTCAAATTAATGAAAGGCTATGACTTAGTTATCACCATAAATTTATCATTTTAAGGACTTAATAATTTTAAAAAATTTTATTAATCAATTTTAAGAAGAACTGACCAGCCAATTTGGAACCTCTCACTGACTTCACCAAGTCAAATCAAGAAGGACCTAATTAAAACTAGCATTAGGAGCACCTAAATCAATCAAACTGATTTACCTAATTGATATGGATGATCCCAAATTACTAAGTGGTCTAATCAAAATCTAATTTATCAGGATGGCCAGGTAAATGAGATCAGTGGAAGGGATATGCCATTAACTTATCAAAGACCGAATCAGTACGAGTAGCTCTCAATTAAAAATCACTAGTCTGAGTTGCCAGACTTACTTTAGACATCATCTGGTTCATTAGTTTCAATTTGACCAACCTAGCAATTTTAGGTTCGACCACGTAGCCATGAATCAAGTCCATTTAGTCCTCCTTAAAGGCATGGGCTTGACCAACTACAACTATTGTAATTTGGTCTAAAGAGTCCTTGACCTAATCTAAATCAATATTTGGTTAGATTTAATCAATTACTCTAATTTAGTCCATTCTTTAACTAATCTTAGGTCTAACACAATTAATGGACCTAATTCGACTAACCCGATAAGCTATATTTTATAATCAATGACTTAGAATCTTTAATTCATAATTCTATATCCTAATTCATCATATTTAATTTTTAGTTAAGTTTAAGGCTGAGGGTTGGGGTTCGATATTTCAACAATAGTTTCAAAATTTTGAAAGGTTCTTTACATCCTAGCATTGTTTCACTAAATAAGTCCACTCATTTTAAAAATAGGTTAGCTTATTTCATAAACAAGCACTAGATATAGGTTTGATCTCATAAAATCAGCCAATTATAATATGCAGCCAACTTCTTAGTCGGGCTGGCTCGAATTCCATCTGAGTCGGTCCAAGCAGAAGTCGAGCTGGCTTGGTTCCTGAGATAGCTAGCTTGGAGAAAGGCCCGAAGGCCATCATTCCCATCGGGCAGGTCGGATCAAATCTGAGTCAGCCCGAATTGAAGTCGAGCCAACTCGATTTCTGATCGAGCTGATTGGAGTAACATCCAAAAATGATATCATGGCTGGCATGCTGGTCGAGTTGGCTTGATTTCTAAGAGAGCCGGCTCAACCGACGAACATAACCTTCTTAAGATCCTATTCAGGTTTAATCTAAAACTATATACTCTACATAAAAAATTATGAAATTATTTAGATCTAATCTAAATATTAATTCATGATAAAATTTAGATTAAATGCTTCAATCATATCATAAAAATTATTAGATCTAATCTAAAATTTTTATGATCAAATTTATAGATCGCAACATACCAGGATAACCTCTCCACTATAAGAGATAAACCTTACAGTAGGACCACCTACAGTCCATGCGATCATCATTTTTATTTTTTAGATCAGATTATTATTTAGATCTAATCTAAAATTAATCTAAATCATGCATATATAATACATTGAAGAACCTGCTGCTCTGATACTAATTATTGGGAGCACACAGTATTTCTAGCTCTACTTTCAAAAAAATTTTTTGAAAAACATACACAGTAGAAACTATTATTAATCATATTAATAATAAGAGCTATAGATCTAATTTAAAACCCTACACGCTACAGGATCTAATGTATCACATATGCATGCATATCTGAAAATAAAAATAATGACTACAATAAAACTATTTTTACTACTCTATGTGTTCAGAACACATTATCTTTTCGCGGATAGAAGAACACCGCAATCTAACCTCCTTAGTGTAGATCTAAATACCACAATGCAGTCACACATGCATCTATCCTCCATGGGTAATCCACATGAGGTCTTGATCTCGATCAGTTCCTCTTGAGTGCTAACTCTGTAGAAACTTTTATTACTGATGTAGATCAAACTTCTTTGATCTTCTTCACGGGGTCTTTGGATGCTCTGGATCTCGATGAACGTAGAAGATGATGAAGAGAAGGTCTTCCACTAATTTTTTGTGAATTCACGACCCTCATAACTCACAACTAGAAACCCAAATCCTAGGTATAGATCCTAAGGTATGCTCTCACCCAAAACCCTTTGCGCCTGGTTTTTTTTTATGCACGTGGAGAAGAGACTTTCTCTTCTCTGGTCTTTCAATGTTCTCTCTTTTTTTCTTCATCTATCGCATGTCCATAAAATCAAATATTTTATAGATGCTCACACACAAAGGAGGCATAAGGAAATGGTTTAGGTCAAGTGGTTATCTATTGAAATTCATGTCCCATTCGAATTCAATTGGTAATCAGATCAAGCCAATCCTTACGGCGCATGAGAAGGGAGAATGCATGCCATCCCTTGCATGAAAAAAATTCACAAGAAGCCTCTTTCTCATGGAGATCAAAAGGCGCAAGTCAAAGGATGATGTGGCACATGGGAAGACTAGTCAAACTAGTTTTACGTTTGACGTCCAATTGAACTAATCCAATCTAAATTGGTTTGGCCCAATTAGATCAAAATAAATCCAACTTATTTAGGCTTTAATAGGCTTAGTTAAATCATAATCAAATCAAGAATTAATCAAGTCAAACCCCCAATCAAATCAGGGATTAAACCTCCTTGACGATTAGATCATCTTATAACCTAATCAGGTCAAATCCAAATGAATCCAATTTAATTGATCTTGATCCAAAAATAATCACTCAATCAAATTGAGTTAATTAGTGATCAAATCACTAATTAAGCTTCTCTTGATCAGCCATTAGATCGAGTAGGAATCTCTAGTGTGTGTGTCCTAATAGGTTCAAACCTAAGCCTATAGCATAGGAACTAATTTTTTGTACTAATCGAAGTGACCATCTAGTAATGGTATCCAATATTCGGATAGGTCGAATAGTACAATCATAACATTCAGAATCTACATGAATATGGTTACCGCATAATACATCCCTTTGACCTCTGTGCATAGGATGACTTAGGATTTAACTATCAATCCTGGAAGATATATTCAAATCATGTCTCAAAGCAATTAGTCCTATGACCTCTCACTAGGACTACCCTGGCCAAGGCTTTGCTAAATTAAAATACTATTGAACTCAGCTCCTATGATCAGGAGTGGTCAATTTCATCTTGACTCATGCACCAACTCCTTAAGTACTTGACTGTACCTAAAAATCTTCCATCACTGAATTAAAAATTTAGGTAGTCCGATACCAAAGCATAGTGAGTTACTTGGAAGTCATCATGGTGATCTCAGATCGGAGGGACACTTATGCCCATATTCCATCAAAGCAATCCTTGATAGTAGAAAAGCTTTGGAGTTGATCATGTTCAGTGCAGATGTACCTCTACATCTCACCTGCATGCCGTACCAATATCTCCACACTCCTTGGTTCAGAGGATAACCAACCTATATGGCACACAATGATCTATACTCGATAAATATTGTCGTCCTTAGTGACAACGTATCATTTGATCGCAAACTATTTTAAGAACTAAACGATAAAACCTCCTTTATCGATTCTAAATAGTCCTAAGAACTTTATCACAATAGACAGAAGTTCATTAGAAGATGAAAAATTTATGATGAGAAAACTAGAATAATTTTTATTTAATTAATAATTTATATATAATTACATAAAATAGCTCAATCGTCAATAAGCCGACGATTGGCTTTATGATACTATTCCCAATAGCACCGAAGGGTGGTGGTGACAGGTTGGGTCAGGGGCCGTGGGTGGTGGGCGGCGAAGGAATGATGCAGGGGATGGGGGACCATGATGGGTACATGGGCGGCACAGGGGCTAGGGGGCCACGATGAGTGGGGGGCAGAGGGGGGTGCATGGGTCATGGAGGGCCAACGATGATGGGTCGGGTGTGGGGCTATGAGTGGTGGGCGGCAAAGGAGAGCCACAAGGGGTGGGGGGCCTGACGGTATGTGGGGCGGGTGCAAGGGCTGGGGGGCCGGGAGGGGCCGTGATGGGTGGGGATGGATGGAGGTGTATGGGGCATGGAGGGGCGGTGGTGATAGCTCGGGTGGGGAGCCATGGGTGGTAGGTGCTGGAGGGGAAGCCGTAGGAGGTGGGGGGCTTCGACGGGTGGGGGACGGAGGGCCCATAAGGGGTTTAGTTTTTTAGTAATTTTTTAAATTTTAATAAATAATAAAAAATAATAATAAGTAATAATAATAATAATTATTATTATTATTAATAGTAATAGTAATAATAATAATAATGATAATAATGATAATAAATAATAATAATAGTAATAGTAATAATAATAGTAAAAATGGTAATAATAATAGTAGTAATAATAAAAATAATAATATTAATAATAGTAAAAGAAAAAATAGTAATAATAATAATAATAGTAAAAGTAAAAATAGTAATAATAGTAATAATAATAATAGTAATAGTAATATAATAATAATAATAGTAATAGTAATAATAATAGTAAAAGTAGTAGTAGTAATAATTATAATAATATAATAATAATAAATAACAGTGATAATAATAATAATTAAAAATTAGATATTTTTTATAATTAAAATAGTTAGATTTTTAATTATATTTTTATGCTTTTACTTGTTATAGTTTAATCTTTTTATTTATTTAGTTCCTGTATTTCATAATGATTATCATTTAATATTTTAATTTACATTAACTAAAGGTTTTAATTTCTAATACATATGAACTATCTAGTTTGGAATCTAGATCGAGTTTTGATCAGGGATATGAGTTGGAATTCTGTCAGGGATTTGGGTCATAATCTAGATTGGATCTCTGTCTAGGATCCGGATCGAGTTTCGATCAGAAATATTAGCTTCTTTGAATAGGATTGATCTACCATCCAATGAAGTTAAAACTAATTTTTTATTTAATCTTGATGATTTGGAGGGTGACAATTATTTCATAAATGATGATGAGATAGAAGATAATATATTAATTGATTATTGTGATTCAGAGGAGGATCTATAAATTAAGGAGGATACGAATATTGATAAGTAGATCTATATTCTTTGTTGAATCTTCTCTTGCAATAATGATATGCAATACAAATATATTCATTAGCATTTATGCATTTTTTTATTATTATTGATTATTATATTTATTTATATGTTAAGTTAATTATATGCATAGTTGAAGCATTGTAGGTATGGCGCCAAGAGGGATACGACAATGTTCAACTTCCCAACCTACCCCTGAGCCTTCCCCCATTTCCACTGCTGCACCATTGGAGTCGCCAGAGGGCCTTGTATAAACGGATCCAATTGAGACGGGTTTGGGTGATTAGGTGGATCCAAATGATATTTTAATATTTTTTATGTAATAAAATTTAATTTTAATTTATCTATTAGGTTTATAGATGGCTATTATACTAATAATTTATTCATTATTTTTTCAGACCATTCTCTTTCGATGGTGAGGTGAGGGCGAGGTCCATCGAAGAACCTCATCCTTGAGCATTGGAGATGCAAGCATGAGGGACAACATCTCCACATCGAGATTTTGCCAGGCTATATCAAGCCTATTAAGGGATCGTGCGAGCCATGGCAAACTGAGCAGGGCATCATTTGCCGCAACTATACCCCGATGATGCTCTTCGATTGGCATCAGGTTACACGATCTCAGAGAGAGATCTTCTATAGCCACTTATAGGTATAATAATATTTATTTAAATATTTAATTAGCTCTATATTCTTATAATATTTGTTATTCGCATGCTAGTTTTGATATTATTGATTTTGAGCATGATCATGTGCGGCAGTTGTAGATGATCATTTATGCTTGCATTTCAAGAAGTACTGGCATCGCATTCATCACCACTGGTATGCTTATAGTGCACGACCAAGGGATGGAGGCAACACGACAGCGGCCATATGGCAACATTACTATAGGGGACTAGACTATCATATGCTGTACGTACGAGGATCCAGCATATCATATAATTTTTTTATTTAGAATTTAGTAATTAAATATTATTATTTTTAAATTTAGTTATTTACTAACTAATTTGAATGTTAACTATGTAGGATCGATGTGCCAAAAATGCTGCAAATCAAGCGAGATAAACAGTCTCGCATTATGGGAGTTCGAGGCCATTCGTTTGCCATATGAAGTAGATGATAAGTAATTTCTATTTATTATATATTTACTTTTTAACTATTTAAAAAAAAATTATTAATTATTCTTAAATTGCAAAGAGATGTAGAGAGTGGCGAGCTTTTTGGTAGGATCGAGATCTACCAATGGACACATCAGCGACGGTCAGGGGGCTGGACGATCGAAAATTAGGAGCTTTATGTAAGTTTTTTTAACTATTTTTTTATTTATATTTTGATTTTCAGTATGAACTTAGAATAGCTATAAATTTAATTTTCAGGATCGTATGATAAACATTAGATCCCAGCCTATCCCAAAGGGCTTGATCGCATCCATAGATGATGAGATTTATGATCAGGTGCTTGATATGAGATCTTATTACATTAGGAGGCTAGGGCATGGGATCAAGGCTCCTACATCTTCACGTCCATCTAGAGCTGACATCCATACTGCCTGTAATATTCGATTGTTGAAGATACATAGACAGACTGCTGAGTTGACTACATGCATCGATGAGTACCAGTTATTCCACACATAGATAATGGAATGGATGGTACAGATGGAGCAGATGATGTAGATGATGAAGTAGCAGTAGATCGATCCAAGCTTCTTTGAGTGCTTTCCTCCTTTTTTAGCTTATTTTTCTTCTCTAGATACTGCCGGTGCTTGATGGCTGGCTACCTATTTTTATATATTTTTATTTTTATTTTAGATATTTTATATTTATAAAAAATATTTTCTATAATTATATTTTTATATAATAAAATAAAATTTATTTATGGATGAATGAAATGATATAATTTATTTATAAATTTTGCATTTTATTTTTTCAAAATTATAATAATTTATATAAAAAATATTTTTTATAATTTTTAAAAAATTAATTTATAATGAAATTATTTATGATGAATATTTTTTTATCATAAATAATAAAATTATCTATGATAAACATAATCTATTATAAATAATTAATTATCTATGATGAAAATAATCCATCTTAAATAATTTATTATTTATGATGGATTATTTATATCATAGGATAATTAATTATCTATGATAAAAATAATCCATTATAGATAATTATTTATTTATGATGGATTTTTTTATTAAAAAAATATTATTTATAATGGAAAAAAAAATTATCATAAATAATTTTATCATAGATAATTTAAAAAAATAAAAAAAAAATTGATAAAAATTTTTTATCATAAAGAAATATTATTAGCAATGAAAGAAAATTTTTGTCGCTAAGTATTATCTGTGATCCCAGTTTTTGGGATGAAATATTAGTGATGAAATTTTCGTCGCTAATAATTATTAGCGACAAAAATTTATTTTTTATAATAAAATTTTTGCATTGCAAAAATTCTATTTTGTTGTAGTACAACCTCGGAACAAACTTAGCAAGCTCAATAAATTTAGCTTTATATTCTGCAACTGTTATATTTCTTTATTTTAGATAAATAAATTCATGTTCTTTTTGAATTTTTATGCTCTGAGGAAAATACAGATCATAAAATATCCTTTGAAATCTTTCCCAGATAAGCTACTTCTTTTTTTGCTCATATTTGTATCATAATCTTTGCCACTGGTTGAATGCTTCATCTTGTAACAAATAAGCTGCATAACGAATCTTTTCATCATCATAGCACTCTTGGATAGCAAATGCCTTTTCCATCTTCATAATCCAATTATTAACTTCCAAAGATTTGATAGTCCCTCAAAAGCTGGTTGAGATAATTTCTAAAATTCTATAATATTACTTTATTGATCTTGCTAGTACTCTCCACATGTTCTTGTGGTGGTGTTTATTATTGCATTGGCTGTTATTACAGTAACTGTTGCTGCAACTGTGGTTGTTATTGTACCAAGTCAAATAAGGTTTGCATTATTTGAGTTATGTTTGGTTCTTACTATCCCGTCTAGTTGTTCCTAGTAGAATCAATGATTCCTTCCTGCTGAAGGGTGCCACCATCCGATTGGTTCGATGTTTCTCTAATAGAACCTCGAGCAACCCTCTTCATCCGAGGTGGAGCCATCTTAATTAGCTTCCTAAAATCTTCTTTTTAAACCTAATATCCAAAATTATATTTTTATCAAAATTTAATTATAATTATTTTTAAAATAAAAATTCTAAATTCTCATAGGACTAGTTATGCAGTAACACCCAACGTCTAGTCGATTTAATTTAGGACGTTAAATCAATCAGCTATGAATCAAGGGTTATGTTAGGATGCTAAGATGCAATCAACGATGAAATCTCATGATACTCGGTCTGATTAAAGTAGAAACCAGCAAGTCCAATAGTCAATGGTCAAAATCTCTTTACTAGGATCTATCAAGGCTATTAGAGGATCTTTTTGAGATCTTGACAACCATAGAAGAGAGACATAATCCAAAGAGACTTTTAAAAAGAGAAACTTGTAGAGAAAGTAAGTAAAAAGAAAGAAATTAAAGAGAGAAAGTAGAAAGCCAGAGAAAGTTATAGAGAGAATTAGATAGAGGAAGAGGAGAGAAAAAACTTCTCTCTTTATTTTTTCTTTTTTTCTCTTTTTCTTTCTTTTCTTCTTTACTCTTTCTTCCTTTAGTTCCATGGTGAAATAGGAGATTATTTCATGTCTCTCTTCTCTTGGAATAGTAGAGCATAGCTGAGATATAGCTAGGGCCAGCGACAGCTGGGGCTACGATAGCAAAGCCCAAGGATCCCATATTGGCGAATGGCAACAACTATCGGCGTTGGAAAATCCAAGGAAAATAAGGGATAGAAATAATGGAAAACTAAGGATTTTTGAAACCGATCCAAGCTCTTCCTTTTCCAACCAAAATCTGGTGATGGTCGATCAGAACCATGACCTAACAACTAAGAAAGAAAGGGAGGAGGGTTCTCAGCCTCTTACCTAGCTTTTCCAATGGCTTTTGGGTTGAAATCCGGTGAGCTCGAGGAGAAGAAGAAGATGGGCAAACTCTGACGATCTCTTCTAATTTGAGCCTTGGTCCTTGATGAGAAGGAAAGAGAGAAACTCTATTCCCTTTAAATAGGACAAGGGGAGGAGTTCCACTGCTTGATGGTGGATTTCCGACTCCGTTTAGGAGTCATTAAGGAGAAAAAGACTCTTTACGATAGTTTTCTCTCAAATTTCTTTCTTTCTTTCTTTTTGTTTTTTGTTTTTCTATGCTTTAAGGTTCTTGCAGGTTTTGAGGGTATCACATAATTATTGGATTCTTGGAGATCTTGGTCAAATGCTCTCTATGCAGTGGATCTTCTTGTTCAAGCTCCAACTTATGGTTGGATGACAGCATCTTTCTCATTCATGATGTTGTTGGAATTTTGAACAAAAGAAGCATCACTAGGAAGGAATTTCACTTCTTAAATCATATCCTCTTGGTGCAAGAAATCTCCAATATTGGGCTCTTGATGATATGGATCCTCAATCATGTTTTTTTTTTTTTGACAGATTCTAGATTGAATATTCATCCACTTTCTTTGTATCCTTGCCCTCCTTGTACTGCAGAGGAAATCCAAGGTCTGGAGAAAGATTTACTGCATGCTTCATTAACATGGCAAATATTTTAAACCATCTATGTATTTACCATTAGCTTGAAGCATTCAGAAGGATCACCATGCAATTTGACACTTTGTAAGCATATGTCAACATTTGATAGTTGATACAGATTTTGATGTTCTTTACACCAGATTACTGACACAATCCATTAGGATCTGGTGCTTCGGCAAAGACATTGATGTATCTCTTTTCAGGTAAACGAAGACTACATGATATCAAGTGACATGTAGTTTAGTTCAAATGTAGAAAGGAGATCTGCTGCGCTAAAGCAGAATTTCTTGCATGGTATTTTAGAGAATTCAAGATTACAGAGAGATAAAGTGGAAGGCAAGGAATAGGAGAAATAGAAGGAGAGAGAGGGAGACGAGAAAGGTAAAGGCCTATGAACAATTCTATTATCATATTAACTTCATGTAACATCTTCAAAGATTGCCTTATAGATGGCAAAAGGAGCTTATTTACAAGCTTAACTGCATTCCTTTTCTTCTCTCAAAAGGACTCTTGAAAATAAGAAATAAATCATACCCAATTTTGAGCTCAACTTGACTCCTTTTTGGATTCATAAATCAGTAAGAAACTGCTAATAAATCCCTATAATATATGGACTGATCATATCCCATTTTGATTAATAACAGGAATTCAAAAGCCCTAACACAAAACTAGAAAAATAAATCTAGGAAAAATAAAAATAAGTTTTGCTCTCATTCTTAAATTTTCACGAAAATAGAAAATGAAAATCTAAAAAATAAGAAAACAAAACTAGGTTCTGCCATAGTCCTTAAATTTTCAAGCTCGCTAGGAGATTATCTTCTTTATCCATTGCATGTATTCACCAAAATCCTTGTCTCTTACCAACCTACAAAATAGTAGCAAGAACTCTACTAGGATAATCACCAGTAAATAGTACGCTCGACAACGCTCATTTTTTAACCATCCTTCTCTTTACAAGTCCATCCAAGCCTACAGTTACAAAAAAGGATTAGCATGGATAATATTTTATCTATGACGTGCCTATGCAGACAGACCAAATCAAAGAATAAACCAATATAAAACACCCAACAAACGTGCCATTTTATTCCTTTCCCTACCTCGCTTACAACAAAATAAGACCCAAGCCACATCAAATGAACAGGATATCCAGAAAACCTGCACATCCATCCTCTTCCTTGCCAAATATAATCCAGCCACCATGGCATCCTACCACAAAGATGGAAAACAAAATCCATCCTATCATTTAGATGGCGAAAAAACTTAGTCCCCACAAAAACCCAAGGTTTCCACCAGCTAAGGCGGCATCATGGAATTCCCCATTGAAGTACATTTTCTTCATTTTTTTTTTTTTTTTTCATTTGGATATTTTTAATCATTATTTCCTAATTTTGTTTCATGGATCTTTTTCAACCAAAAGGTGTATTTGGATTTCTCAATCCTGTACAAGCATACTTGATATGAGATAAGGTACACAATCACACATGTTCTCGCATACTTTCTTGTTTAAGCTTTTGTATCTTCTTATCAAGCTAAAGATTTAAGTTTAGTCTAATCAAATCATAAATACCATGATCAGCCCTTAAAAGGCCCATGTTGTAGCATCCCTTAATCTATATAGATCATAGATTGGATCTGCTCTGACACTATTTGTAATATTATTGGATCTCATTGAAAAAGTCTAGTTGGAAGATACTATTTAAATTTTTTGATTCTGTATAAGTATCCAATATCTACTTAGTACATAGAGTAGAACTAAAAATATGTTGTAGATCTTTTTTTTTTATATATATTAGTCACTTTATTGTTTGGTTCATGCCATGCAATACCTGTTAGACAAGCTGATCCGAAAATGCTTGTATCAAGATAGGTAGGGAATTAAAGAAAGGTGTTATCATTAGAGGTAGCATTTGCAAGAACAATCCTTTTCATGTGCTTGATGATTTATTTCTTTACTTTTTTGTTGTGTGTGATCTTTTTTGTTGGCGGGGGGTTGTTGGTGTGGCTGCACCTGGCCATACATAAGGCAGGGCTCCAGAATTTGGTGTTTAGTTTTTATGTTTTATGAAATTATTTTGGCTTTTATTTACTTCTTTCTTGGGTATTAATGAGAAAAAAACATGGTATCCTTATTGGTAGCATTTGTTGGAGGCAAGAAGACTAATCCTATTGATGGTTCTGGTGGAGGCCGCTGGTGGTGGGAGGTGGAAGGCCGGTGCCGCAGGGGCTGGAGGGCCACCGAGGGTGGGGCACCTGAAGGGAGTGCACAGAGTTTCTAGCTCTACTTTTGAAAAAAATTTTCAAAAAATATATGCAATCAAAATTATTATTAATCATATTAATAATAAGAGCTACAGATCTATTCTGAAAATCTTACATGCTATAGGATCTAATGTATCATATATACATGCATATCTGAAAATAAAAACAATGACTGCAGTAATTATTTTTATGGCTCTATGTATTCAGAATACATTAACTTTTTGCGAATAGAAGAGTGCCACAATCTGATCTCCTCAGTGTAGATCTGAATGTCGTGATGCAGCCACAAACGCATCTAGTCTCTATGGATAATCCACACGAAGTCCTGATCTCGATCAGTTTCTTCCGAGTGCTAGCTCTGCATAAACCTTTATTACTGATGTAGATTAAACTCTTTTTATCTTTTTCATGGGCTCTTCGGACGCTTAGGATCCCAATGAACGTAGAAGATGATAAAGAGGAAGTCTTCCATCAGTTTTTTGTGAATTCACGACCCTCATAACTCACAACTAGAAACTCAAACCCTAGGTATAGATCCTAAGATATGCTCTCACCAAAAACCCTTTGCGCCTGATTTTTTTTTCACGCATGCAGAGAAGAGACTTTCTCTTCTTTGGTCTCTCGTTGTTCTCTATTTTTTCCTTCATCTATCGCACGTCCATAAAATCAGATATTTAATAGATGCACACATACAAAGAAGGCATGAGGAAGTGGTTTAGATCAAGTGGTTATCTATTGAAATTCAAATCCCATTTGAATTCAATTGGTAACTAGATCAAGCCAATCCTTACAACACGTGAGAAGGGAGAACGCACGCCATCCCTTGCATGGAAAAAATTCATGAGAAATCTTTTTCTCATGGAGATCAAAAGGCGCAAGTCAAAGGATGATGTGGCACATGGGAAGACTAGTTAAACTAGTCTTACGTTTGACATCCAATTAAACTAATCCAATCTAAATTGGTTAGGCCCAATTAAATCAGAATAAACCGAACTTATTTAGGCTTTATTAGGCTCAATTAAAATCTAATCAAATCAAGAATTAATCAAGCCAAACCTCCGATCAAGTCAAGGATTAAACCTTCTTAATGATTAGATCATTTTATAATCTAATCAAATCAAATCCAAATGAATCTAAATCAATTGGTCTTGATCCAAAAATAATCACTCAATCAAATTGAGTTAATTAGTGATCAAATTACTAATTAAACTTCTTTTGATTAGCCATTAGATTGGATAGGAACCTCTAATGTGTGTGACCCTGTAGGTTTGAACCTAAGCTTGTAGCACAGGAATCAATTTTCTATACTAATTGAAGTGACCATCTAGCAATGGTATCCAACATCCAGATAGACCGAATAGTGCAATCGTAATATTTAGAACCTACGTGAATATGATTACGGCATAATACATCCCTTTGACCTCTGTGCATAGGATGACTCAGGATTTAACTGTCAATCCTGGAAGATACATCCAAATTGTATCTCAAAGCAATTAGTCATATGACCCCTCACTAGGACTATATTGGCCAAGGCTTTACTAAATTTAAACACTATTGAACACAACTCCTATGATCAGGAGTGGTCGATCCCATCTTGACTCATGCACCGACTCCTCAAGTACTTGACTGTACCCAAAAATCTTCCATCACTGAATTAAAAATTTAGGTAGTCCGATACTAAAGCACAGTGAGTTGCTTGGAAGTCACCATGGTGATCTCAAATTGGAGGGACACTTATGCCCATATTTCATCAGAGCAAGTTTTGATAGCAGAAAAGTTCTAGAGTTGATCATGTTCAGTGAAGATGTACCCCTATATCTCACCAGCATGCCATACCATTGTCTCCATTCTCTTTGGTTAAGAGGACAACCAACCTATATGATATACAACAATCTATACTCGATAAACGTTGTCACCCTTGATAATAATATATCATTTAATCGCGAACTATTTTAAGGACTAAACGATAAAACCTTCTTTATCGATTCTAAATAGTCCTAAAGACTTTATCACAACAGATGGGAGTTTATTAGAAGATGAAAGATTTATGATGAAAAGCCAGAATAACTTTTATTCAATAATAATTCATATACAATTATGTAAAATAGCTCAATCATTAATAGACTGATGATTGGCTTTGGGACACTATTTCAAACAATCTTCCACTTGGCCTAAAGTCAATCGGTGTAGTATCGTATACCCATCTTCGATTTGAAGTCGTCAAACTTCTTCACCACAATAGCTTTAGTAAATGGGTTGGTCAGATTCTCCTTCCCATCGATCTTCTGAAGATCAACATCATCTTGATCCACGATCTCTTGGATAAGGTGGAAATGGTATAGAATATGCTTCGTCCACTAGTGTGCTTTTAGTTCCTTCGCTTGAGCAATAGCTCCAGAGCTATCATAGAAGAGCGAAACTAGACCATCTAGGAAGGATGCTACTTCGAGCTCGGTGATGAACTTTTTCAGCCACACCACTTTTTGGTAGCATCTGATGCAGCAACATACTCCGTCTCGCATACTAAATCGACCACGATGTGCTGCTTGAAATATTTTTAATAGACTGCTCCACCATTAAGGATAAAAATATACCATGACATACTCTTACTGTCATCATGATCAGACTAAAATTTGAAGTCTATAAATCCCACAAGTTTCAAGTCTGATTCATCATAAACAAGCCACTAGTTCTTAGTATTTTTCAAATACTTCAGAATGGTTTTAACAACCTTTCAGTGGTTCTTCCTTGGATCAGATTGGTATCTACTCACTATTCCTAGTAAATATGCTACATCTGATCGCGTACATGTCATGACGTACATAATAGAATCCACTATCGAAGCATATAAAATTTTACTTATATGCTCTCTTTAGAGGTGTTGTCGGATAATTCTTCTTCAAGAGAAAAATTTTATGGCCTATCGGTGAAAGCCTATGGTCATAGAAAAATTTTATAACCTTTAAACTATACTTGTCCCTTATGACCGGATGGCTTGGTGGCTTATTCACCCTCGGTTACTAAGTTATTTGGATTAAATATATATCAAATATGTAAGCATTTAATCTTTCTAATTAACATATTAACATGTCAAGCAACCCTTGCTCTGATACCATTTGAAGGAAACCGAGCAAAATTTAGGGCATGCTTTTCGAAAAAAAAATTTGAATAAAATACAACAGAAGCTAAAATTAATCTAATATTAATTTTATAGCATGCATTGATCTAATCAATTATCCTACTTAGGATCTAGATATGGTAATATATAATAGAAAAATAAAATGCAATCAATCAGCAAATCATATTTACTGACCAATAGGAGTTCAGAACTCGATACCTATGCATGGATAGCTAATCTCCATGATCTGAATCCATCAAAATAGGCTCTAGCATCATGCTATAGTTGCACACTTGTTCGACCTCTATGGCTGATCCACACGAAGCTTCTGATCTCGATCAGCCCTACTGGAGTGCTAGCTCCTCGCTGGAGCCTTCGATAGCTGATCATGATCGATCTGATCGATCATCTACTTTTTGATTTTTTAAATATTCTAAAAAATTAGAACATAAATATTAGAGGATGATGAATAGGTGTACAAAATTTGGTGGTGATCCGATGCTCACAGCACTCAATCTCTCCACCCGATCCTAGATACCCAAATCTAGGATTTCACTCGGCCCAAAAATCCTGACATACTGAAAACCCTATCATGCCCTCCCTGTGTGGAGTTTTTCTATAAAATAAGTTTTTTATAGAAAGATGACTTTTAGATCTATAAACTCTGTTTAGATCATATCTAAAAATTAGATATTCTTAGAGGTAAAAATCAGAAGAGAAGAGAGGAATAAGAGAAAAATAAAGTGCTATAGGACCCTGCTCACCTTCACTCCAAGATTTTTCTCATCCAAAACTAATGCCTAATCATATTAAAATTTTTACCATAGAATGCAGACCTCTTCTTGTGCACACACAAAAAATTTCATAATTTATTGACATGAAATACCATAGGAAAGGTGCATGGAAAGAGATAAGGGTCGAAGGTTGAACTTGTTTCAACCTTCCTACCAACATCAAATTCAAAAACCTTCTTATCCCTATCCAACGCCCACCCTTGGATATTTGATGCGCAGAAGGACTCTCCTTCTACATGCCCACCTTCAGAAAATGCACAAAAAAAATCACATAACATTTTTCAAGGGGTGTGGTGATTGGATAAGCATGAGAGGGAGTTGGAAAGTTTCAACCAAACTAACCAACTCAAGTTGAATTCAAAATTCAACTTAAATCCAATCTGATCCAACACTTGGATTAGGTCAAAGGCAAAAAGAGGATGGGGTGCAGATACCTTCTGTGTGTAAGAATTCTCACCCAAAACCAAAGTGTGCATGAGATAGGGTGTGGAAAAGTCAAAGAAGGGTGGCATAGGGAGAAGGAAGGTTCAAATTCAACTTATTTGACTTAGTCTTAATTGCTTTCAACCAAACCAGTTAATCTAGACCCAATTAGACTAGGTTAAACCCAACTAATTTAGACTTAACCTAATCCAATAAAATTCAAATCAAATTAAAAATTAATTAGATTCAGATCCTGATCAAATTAGGATCAAATCTTTCATAGTGATTAGGTCATCTCATAACCGGATCGGATCAAATCTAATTAAATCCAATTCGATCGAACTTGATCAAATCCTCATCACTCAATCAAATTGAGCTAATTAGCAATCAAATTATTGATTAATCCTATAATAAATATAGAGTTCTGATAAGCATCATAAATTCATCAATAAAAGTATTAATTTATTAATTAATTTATATTAATTTTTAAGAATTAATGATTAATTTATATATAATCTTTAAGAAATTTATATTTTTATTAATTAAAAAATTAATTATAAAATAATAAAAATTAAAAAATAAAATTTTATAATCAGTGGAAAGAGCTCATTTTTTTAATTGTAACAAAATAAGTTTGGAGCAAAACGGAGCTAAAACGGAAAAGATATGAATTTCTAAAGAAATAAAATAAAAAAAATTAAATAAAAAAATAATATATAGCTCAAACAGCTCAAGCCGCCATGCCGCAGCAGTCGGCGCGTCCAAACAAGCCGAGCCAAGCAGACCAAGCCAGCGCGCCAAGCCATCTACGCTAGCCGACTCAAGCCTAGAAGCCATCAGCCGGTCTACAGTACAGTGTGGACCGCCAGCTCAGCAGACAATGATGAATTAGAGCTTGCCACGTGGTGGACCTAGACCCCTAAAAGGTTTACAAAAAATTCATCGCGGCTCATAGGGCATTTTGGTCTTTTCATCTGTCAATAAAAGCACTGATTGATTACGATGCACGATGTGCCCGGTCCACGCAATCCATGGGAATAGTAAATGCACGATCATATGGTGGTGGTTGTTTGCAGTCAAGATCGGATGGTCAAGTTTTTTTCGATTGCTGATTTCATCCAGATCGCCATCGAACGGTAGCACTTGATTCCAGCTTCGATCTAACGGTCCAGAAGGCTTCCAACGGCGATCAAACTCTCATATGCATGATCAACGGCCTAAATTCCTCCATCAAGCATGATCCAACGGTCAGAAATTAATCCAACTTGATCTGGACCATTACATGTCTATTTTTGGTATTTTTGGAAGCATCGGATCACCATCCAACGGTCAGAATTAAAAGAACTCAACAGGGGCTATTTTAATCTGAATTTCACTCGAATTTCTTCCTATTTTTATGATTAAAATAACTCTTAGTCCCACATTGCCTCCAGAAAAAATATCTAGTCTCCCTAGCTTTATAAAAAGGATCCTAGGCCTTCAAAAATTAATATCTTCGATCAAGGTGAAGCTTTGGTACAGGGTGAAGCCAGACTCTAAGTTAATGGCTGCTTCGAGGCAACTGATGTCGAGAGAAAAAGCTGGACTTCTATACCATCTTTCCATCCATGCCGATCCAAGATCAGAGATTAGGCTATTTTATTTTATTTTTTTTTAAATTTTATGTATTTAAATTCTAAAATTTTAATTAATAAAAATTTTATTTTTTTTACACTCTAATTTTAGTTCTTTATTTTTATTATAATTTAATTTCTATACTTTAATTATTACTTTTTATTTTATTACAACTAGATGCTAAGATCTAACTAGTAGATCTTAGTACCAAGTTTAAATTCCTACACCTTTTAATTTTTACTTTTTTTTTTATTTTTTGACTTTACTTTTGATTTCAAATCTCAAATTCTTTTCTTTTTTTTTTCAAAAATTAAAAATTTTAAATCTAAAAAATACTACCTTCCCTATAGATTCGACGACTCGACATCTATTTTTCTTATAAATTTTAATATTCAAATTAACTGATAAATATGGTGTCTTAACTGATAAATATGGTGTCATTAACGACATTCCTTCCTATCAAATTTTTGGTGTCGTTGCCGAGAGGAAGGAATAAGATGCTATTTTTTTTTGATTTCTTTAATTTTTTTATAAATTAATTATAAATATTTTTTTTAAATATTACTTGCTAATTTTTTTTTAATTTTACAGAAAAAGAGGTTAAAGAATAAAAAGAATCAGGACAAGTAACAAATTATTTAGTTTTGCTTGGTGAGATCAATCCTAACCCTAGTCCTTTTTATTTATTTATTTATTTATTTATTTTAAAATTAAATTTTAAAAAAATATATCCATTTAAATCTAATTAAAAATCTCATGATAAGATTAGAAATCCTAATTGCTTAGAGCATGCATCATATTATTTTTATTTTTATTTTTATTTTTATTTTTTTTAGTGATTGCTGAAGGCAAGATAAGCCTTTCAGAATTCAATTAGTTGCATGCATCTAGTTTAAATTGCATAGAATCCTTTGATTAAAATTTTTTTGTGCATATTCATATTAAACCAAATTAAGGGCATAATCCAATTAAACAAGATAAGGTGGAGATTTGATTATCCTTTCTTGGCCCACAAACAATCAACCAATATTTTGCATTGATCTAAGCCTTTAATTTTAAAATCAATTAGACATCAATCCTAAAAATTCGAGCTCAATAGGATAAGAAATCTTAAGAGTTAAATCGAATTAGGATTAGTCAATTTGACTGGTGTCTAGGAAAGTGGTTTAGGGACGACTAGGCTCGAAGGAATGTGGTTTTTAATTGGTTCCATTTGCTTACCTGATCAAGCATAATTAGTGTCTAAGGCAAGCAACGGGGGACTTCCACCGACCTTATACTTACCTAGCTTTGATTGGCCGATCCTATACTTGGAGTGCTCGAAGGCTGACTTGGAATAGTTAGGAGCTATCTAGGTCGAGGCTGATCTTAGCTTAAGACTAATTTATTTGAAACTTATTTGAAAATAAAAAATTTTACTTTAGATATTTTCAATCTCTATTGTCCTGACATAAGATTGCCCTGACATAATGGGAAGTTATGTTGCATGGTTGTCCTAGGGTATGAAAAGGGGGAATTAACTTAGAACTTAAAAAAAAAGTTTAAAAAAATATATATATAAAATAAAAAAAAATGATTGAGGACATTGAGAATATAGTGAATTCTCCAACACCTATGTGGAGAAGGATTTCAGATCGACTAGTCAAAATGGATTTAGTTCCTATTTCAGATCCTACAATCTCAATGGATTTAGCAAATCAGTCTCAGCCTCAAACCCTTAAAGATTTATGTTATCCAGTTGGTTCCATCCAACCCTCTTGTATCGGGTTGCCCCAACTCACAGCAAATAACTTTGAAATTAAATCTCAAACCATTAACATGCTTCCAAAATTCATGAGAATAGAGGATGCATATATATTCATTAGGGAATTTGAAGAGGTTTGTGCAATCATGAAACTACAATAATTATCAGAGGACAAAATCAAACTGAGATTAATCAATTTTGCTTTAAGGATAATGCCAAAAAGTGGCTTTATAGTCTTCCAAATCAATCTATCACGACCTGGGAGGGCTTTGTGAGAATATTCTTAAAAAAATATTTTTCTCATTATAAAATAGCTAGAATTAGAAATGAAATAAACCAATTCTATCAACTAGCTAGTGAATCATTTTGGAAATACTTCGACAAATTCAAGAACCTCTTGACCCAATGCCCACACCATGGAATAGAAACTTGGAGGCTATGCCAAATAATTTATGAAAGATTAGAGTCAAATTTCTGAACAATGCTAGAGTTCATGTGCTAGGGATAATTTATGTACAAAGAATCAAATGAAGCCTAACAATTTTTAGAAGATCTAGCCGAAAAAAGTTTACAATGGAAAACAACTAGGAAACCAGAAAAATCTACACCTTCAAGAGGTGGAATTTACCAAACCTCCCTAGCTACAGAAGCCAAAATTGCAACGTTAACACGTAGGCTAGAGGCTTTAGAACTTCAGAGACTAGCCAGTGTGAACCAAGTATCTGCACCCATGTGTAATAGGTGTAATGCACCAGACCATGTCCTTGAGGAATGCCCTCTCCTAATGAACCAATTAGATAATGGATGTGCACAAGTGAATGATGCCACATATCAGAGATCGTTGAACAATCCCTATGTACCCACTTACAATCCAGATTGGAGGGATTATCCAAATTTTTCATGGTCACAAAATCCAAATGTAGGCGATCCAAATTTCAATTAGCAAAACCCAAGGCCTAATCCTATGATAAACATCTTGCCACCATCAGGCTTTAATATTAATGAAAAGAAACTTAGTTCTTTAAAGAAAAGCCTAAAAATTCTAGCCAAATCTAATGCTGACATCAATGCCATCTTAAGCAATTTCATGCAAACCACATGCCAAATTCTGAATTCAAATTCTTAGGCCATAGCCCACTTAGAAATTGGTCAACTGGCATCTACCATAAGTAAACATGAACGAGGTAGGCTACCTAGCCAACCTAAGCCCAACCCAAGAAATCAAAATGACCATCCCAAGGAAACCTAGTTAATCAAGTTAATGCTATTCATTCCTTGAGATCAGGAAAATAAGTAGATAATAAGGTAAATACACCTGACACTAGAGAAGACTTGAGTGCTGAGTCTGTTGAGCCTCCCACTGAACCATTCATAGAAATGACTAAACCATCATCTGAGTCATCAAAAGAAGAGGCACTCAAAGTAGAGTTGAAACCCCTCCTTGAGTATTTAGGTTCATAGGAAACCTTGCCTGTAATTGTTGTATCAGACCTGAATCCTAATCAAGAGGTATGTAATAAAATGTCAATGGAGTTATTTAAGAAAGATCACATTAATTTACCTCCAAAATTAAAACCGCCTTTAGATACCCTTCCAGCACCCATTGAATCAAACTTAACTCCTAATATAAAAACTCAAATCATGAGTATTTTAGAAGAATAAATAGAAGAAATTCTTAATAAACATGGGTCTGAGAATGGGATTATAAATTATGTTTCCTTAATTAATAATGAATATATCAATAATGAGATTATAAATCAACTTTCTGAGATTAGCAATTCAAAACCATTAGAATTTGTCAATCCAATATTTGACATAGGATAGTAAGCTGCATTGTGTCTGGTTGAAGATGGTAAACTTAGCACTTATTGGGAGGCAACCCAATATTTAGTTTTCTTTAGTTTATTTTATCTTTTTAGTTGATTTTAGGATAATTTGAATAAGTTGAAGGGAGAGCTTAAATTTTTAAAGACATGTGCTGGATCAAAAATATACTGAGTCAGATGTATTCTTTCATATTTTTTATTATATCCTTTATTTTTTTCTCCATTGAGGATAATGTCGATTAAATTGGGGGGAGAAAAATAAAAATTTTTAAAATTTTAAGTCCTTGAAAAAGTTAGTATTTAGTATTTAGACATCTGATTATGCTTAAGAATCAAATTAAACTAAGTATTTTTTTAAAAAAAAATTGATACATAGATCAGAGAATCTGTGAGATATTGAGGAATCAAGTATTAAGAAAATTCAATAAAGAGTTAAGTCTAGAACATAAAAAATTTTTTCTTGAGCATTTCTAATTTTTTTACTAGCATCAAAGAAAAGTCTATTTTTTATGAGCTTGTGTAGGGTAACTATATGTTTCTTCATATAAAAAATTTATTTTAATAAAATAATTTTCAAGTACTTCTCACTGAGTAATCGGGCCTCTTTGCCTAAGCAAGCATTGAGTTTCACATTAAAAGATGTAAAGAGAAAAAAAGCTCGTTGTAAAGCTAGTCTTAACTCGTAGCCTATTTGATTCGAGCTAGTAAGCCCAAGGGGTATTCTATACCTAGTGCCCTAAAGTCAACTAGTTTGAAAGTCATTGGCCCAAGACTCGCTACATGGATCAAATAGAAAGCTTAAGGGGTTAAGACACTCAATAGTGGTACAATATTATATATATATTGATTTTCCACCAAGTAATCGGATCTCATTGCCTAAGTAAGCAATGATATTCACGTCAAAAAGTGGGCAATGTAAAAATAAAAATCAATAAATGAAGGATGGAAGTAGCAATACACTTGTTTATATGAAAGTTTAGACAAATCAGAGATAAAGGTAGGATAATTTAGAAAAAGTTTAAAAAAATTTAATATTCTTTACTTAATTTTTCTATTGATAAGTATTAATATCCCAATGATATGTCTCACTTAAGCTCTACTAAATATCAATGGCCATTTTGAAAACTGCTTAGATAAAATTTAAAATTCTAAAGTTAAAAGATATTTAAAACTAAATTCTTTCTTTACTCGAAGATGAGTAAAGCTTAAGTTGGAGGGTGTGATAAGCATCATAAATTTATCAATAAAAGTATTAATTTATTAATTAATTTATATTAATTTTTAAGATTGAATGATTAATTTATATATAATTTTTAAGAAATTCATATTTTTATTAATTAAAAAATTAATTATAAAATAATAAAAATTAAAAAATAAAATTTTATAATTAATGAAAAGAGCTCATTTTTTTTATCGTAATGAAATAAGTTTGGAGCAAAATGGAGCAAAAATGGAAAAGATATGAATTTCTAAAGAAATAAAATAAAAAAATTTAAATGAAAAAATAATATATTGCTCAAACAGCTCAAGCCGTCATGCCGTAGCAGCCGATGCGTCTAAACAAGCCGACTAAGCCGGCATACCAAGCCATCAATGCTAGTCGACTCAAGCCCAGAAGCCATCAGTCGATCTACAGCACAGTGTGGACCGCCAGCTCAGTAGACACCGATGAATCAGAGATTACCACGTGGTGGACCTAAACCCCTAAAGGATTTATAAAAAATTCATCGTGGCTCATAGGGCATTTTGGTCTTTTCATCTATTAATAAAAGGCATTGATTGGTTGTGATGCATGATGTGGCCGATCCACGCGGTCCATGGAAACAGTAAACGTGCGATCGTACGGTGGTAGTTATTTACGATCAAGATCGGATGGGCAAAATTTTTTTTGATTGCTGATTTCATCTGGATCGCCATCGGATGGCAGCGCTTGATTCCAACTTTGATCTGACGATCCAGAAGGCTTTCGACAGTGATCAAACTCTTAGGCACATGATCAATGGCCTAAATTCCTCCATCAAGCATGATCCAATGGTCAGAAATTAATCCGACTTGATCGGGCCATTACACGTCTATTTTTGATATTTTTGGAAACATCGGATCAGCATCTAACGGTCAGAATTAAAAGAACTCAATAGGGCTATTTTAATCCAAATTTTACTTAGATTTCTTCCTATTTTCATGATTAAAACAATCCTTAGTCCCACATTGCCTCTAAAAAAAATATCTAATCTCCCTAGCTCTATAAAAAGGACCCCAGGCCTTCAAAAATTAATATTTTCAATCAAGGTGAAGCTTTGGTACAGGGTGAAGCCAGGCTCTGAATTAATGACTGCTTTGAGGCAACTGGTACCAAGAGAAAAAGCTGGACTTCTATACCATCTTTTCATCCATGCTGATCTAAGATAAGAGATCAGACTATTTTATTTTATTTTATTTTATTTTTAAAATTTTATATATTTAAATTCTAAAATTTTAATTAATGAAATTTTTTTTTTACACTCTAATTTTAGTTCTTTATTTTTATTATAATTTAATTTTTATACTTTAATTATTATTTTTTATTTTATTGCAACTAGATGCTAAGATCTAACTAGTAGATCTTGGTACCAAGTTTAAATTTCTGCATCTTTTAATTTTTACTTTTTTTTTTATTTTTTGACTTCACTTTTGATTTCAAATCTCAAATCCTTTTCTTTTTTTTTTCAAAAATCAAAGATTTTAAATCTAAAAAATACTATCTTTCCTATGGATTCGATCCGACTCACTGCTATCTAAGTATTTTTAATTATTTTAAGAAGTCGGATTAAACTGATAAATACGGTATCTTAACGACAACATCGCGCTCCTATCAAGTTCCAATTGGATGGGTATTTGATCAACAGAGTTTCATCAATATTAAATTTCTGAAGAGTCCCAAATCAGTGGGACTCTTGAACCCAGTATTCCAAACGAATTAAACTCATGATGATAGAGTCCTAGACCAATGGGACTCTTGATTAGAGAGTCTCAAATGAGTAGGACTCAGAGTTCTAGTCCACTATGACTCTTGGTCATAGAGTCCTAGGTCATCAGGACTCACGATCAGAGAGTTTCAAATAAGTAGGACTGAGAGTCTCAATCTAATGAAACTCTTGATCATAGAGTCTCAGTCCAGTGAGACTCTTGACCATAGAGTCCTAGGTCAATGAGACTCAATATCAGCCATCAGATCAGATAGAAACTCCTATTGTGTATGACCGTATAGGTTCGAATCCTATGTTGATAGAACAAAAATTAATTTTTTGTACCAATCAATGTAACCATCTAGCAATGGTATCCGACGTTCGGATAGGTCAAAAAATTACAATACAAGATTGACGAACCTATGGTATATAGTTACCATATAATTCATCCCCTTGACCTCGATGCTCAAAGGGCGATCTAGGATTTACTGCCAATCCTAAAATTTATCCATAATATATTTCAAAATTTAGCGTCCATCATATGGACTACTTTGATCAAGGATTTGATAAATTGAAATACAACGATGCACTTGCTCTAACAGTTGGAGGGATCAATCCCATCTTGACTCAGGCACCGATAAGTCAAATACTTGACTGCACCTAGTAGCCTTCCATCACTAAATTAAAAATTTAGATAGTTCAGTACCTAAATACGGTGAGTTGCTTACAAGTCATCATAGTGATCTCAAGTCTAAGGGATACATACATCCATATCTTTCACAAGCAACTCTTGGTAGAAGAAAGCTTCATAGTTGGATCACGTTCAGTGAAATATACCCCTACATTTTACTTACATGCCATAACAGTATCTCCATACTTCTTGGTTAAGAAGACAACCAACACTTATGCTACATAATAACCTACACTTGATACATTGTCGTCTTGGATAACAACAAATCATTTGATCATGAATTGGTTTAAGGACTAAACGATAAATCCTTCTTTGTCAAGTCTAAATAGTCCTATGGACTTCATCATAGAAGAGGTCATTATAGGAAGATGCATAAAATGATGAAAATATCAAAATAATAATTTTATGTATTAATAATTTAAGTATAATTATATTTAGCTCAATCTTCTATAATCTAGATGATTAGCTTTAGGATACAATTTCCTACATGATCATGATCAACCACGTAAATATTTTTATGTCTATTACCTATGAACTTAACACCATTGTCAATAGAGCTAGTTACAATACAATGCGACACATATATGTTAAAATCTTTATCACATAATTGACTCATGCTAAGTAAATTATATTTTAAACTTTTAACAAGCAATACATTTTCAATATAGTAAATGGAGAAATCTGAATGTTACTGAGACCAATGGTTTTTCTTTTTTCATTATCTCCAAAAGTCACTACTCCTTTATTTTTAGCTTCGAGGGCGATGAACTAAGATTCATCCCCTATCTTATTTCTTGAACTTTTGCTATTTAAATACCATCTACATTTTGTAGATTCGAATGCTAAATACACCTACAACCATAATCATTTTTTTAGTTTTGATATCCAAGTTATCTTAGATCCTTTGAGGTTAGATGGCTTGACGACACATTTTTTGATTTTTTTAAAAAGAGCAATCAGAAGCTTTATAACCAATTTTGCTACATTTAAAATAAGTAATAGAATGTACTTTTGAACAACACATTTTTTGATTTTTTTAAAAAGAGCAATCAGAAGCTTTATAACCAATTTTGCTACATTTAAAATAAGTAATAGAATGTACTTTTGAAGTTAGTTTAACAAACATATTTTTCAAAAATTTTTCTTTCTTCATACATTTGAAACCCAATCTGGCTTTATCATAAGCAAATTTTTTATTTTCTAGAAGTATATTTATTTTTTCAGAACTTAAAGTAAATTTTTCAACAATTGGCTTCAGTTTTTCAACTTCTCCTTTAAGAAAGACATTTTCATCCAATAAAGATTTCTTTTTTCTGAAAACTTTTCTTTTTTTTTATGAAATTCAATTTTTTCATTTATCAAAGCTTTTTTTTTTTAGTTCTTTATTTTTTTGAATAAAATAACTTAAAATCATCAATTAGCTCGTAAAAAGCATCTTGAAGTTCTTCTAAAGTAAAATCCTGAGGAGTTTCAGAGTATACCTCATTCTCATATGCTGTGAAGCAGAGCTTTGCAACATTTTCTTTTTCATTTTCTTCCTCAAAGATTGATTCATCACACTCATTCCAAGTTGCTATCAGGACTTTCTTTTTGTACTTCTTGGGATCCTTTTAAAATAAAGGATAGTCAGCTTTAAAGTATCCCAGCTTTTTACATTTATAGCATAGGGGCTGAGGCTCTTTATCTTTCTTCTTACTAGCTTCTCCTTTAAATAACCTTTCTTCTTGAAACCAAATATTTTCTTCTCATAATTTTTTTGAATTTTCTACTGATCAAGGCTAGATTAGCTTCATCGCCGGCTTCCTCCAACTAATCATCAAAATCCTATTTATTTGCCACTGATTTTAGAGCTATTGTTCTCTTCTTTTTAGCTTCTAAGAGTAGCTTGTTTGAGATCTTTTGCTTTTTGAATCGCTATCAGCTTAATTTTCTAATCTTTTGGAAGAGACCTGAGAATTTTGCATACAAGGTTACTATTAATATAGTCTTTACCGAGACTTTTTAAGCCATTAATAATATCAATAAATTTTATAAATATTTTAGTTATTGTCTTTTAAGGTTCTATCTTAAAACGCATGTATTTATGAATTAGTATATTAATTTTGGATTCTTTGATTTGACGTACATCCTTATAGATGACTTCAAATTGATCCCAAATTTGTTCAGTAGATAAACTAGTAGGGATGTGATTAATTCACCCGCTTGGGATTTTCACCCTTTCCAGATTAAGTGTTTGATGGTGGTACCTATCACATGTTGTCATACCTCAACCAACTCTATTTGTTTAATTGTGTTCTATTAGAAAAGACAACCTTGAGCAGCTCGAAATGATTAGGCAAGCAACCTAGGGCACACCAAGGAACTCATTGTCTTGACATTTTGAAATTTTAGAACCATATCTTACGTGGTTTCAGCGGGTACTTGGATGATCTTTAAATGACTCATTCCTCTCCACGATTTAGAAAAGGAGACGTGATCGCTTGCATAAAGGAATAGGCTGACTTAGGAAAAGAGTCATCAACTTATTACCAATCATGTTTGACTTCCTGTAATGCGTACGTTACCTGATCATTTCTTTATTTTGAGTCGTACAGATATTTCAAACCTCGTGCAAACTGTCAATAACCCCCTGCGTCTTTTGCAAGCAAACTCCAAAACCAACAGCGTCTCTTAAATATCATTTTCATTAGCGTCCAACTCAATTTGAACAAATTCTATGCTGTCACTGAAGCTGAAGCTGATGTTTCAGTTGTTATCAATTTCTTACTAGATGATCTCGTTGGATGCATACATGATGTTTTTAAAATCTTTTTATGTTGCAAGAAAATCAAATGCGATGTTGTGGCCAAACCGCTATTCTGGTGTATATATTTGCGGCTTCACTAGTTTAATTATGTTAATTAAAGTGACGAAGATCTATTTCTTTTATTTATTTGTTCAAAATATTCCATTTATCCTAATAAACAACATCGCCCTTGGAGCTTGTGCACAATAGAGCAGGTGAGACATTGTTACCGAAGGCTGCAGCAACAAAGTCAGATGTTAACCCATGAATGAATGAATGAATGAACCGTTGAAATAACAGTCCATGAGTTGACCAGCCTTCTTTTGTTTTCAAATAGCTGAAAGTACTCGGAATTAGGTCCTGGTCTTTGATTAAAGCCCTTCCCTCTTCCATTTGCATAATTGTCTTAAGCTAGCAGGATTAATTGCATGTAATTGCCATTTTCCAGAGTAATTATGTCCTAGTCTTTTGTCAGTGATGATTTCCATGATGCATGTCGAGAGATGAATAATTCCATAGGAGGAGCAAACCTCTCATTTCCAAAAATTTCCATCATTGGATGTTACTGTTTCATTCTTGCATTGGATCCGCATCATGCATACGGTGTCGGAACGCCCTTGCTCGAGAAAATACAACACCTGCCTGCCTTAGTCCACCTGCCAATCTGCTGATTGGTTGTCTTCGGTACGAATGTTCTGACTTCTGCATCAATTCTTCAATGATTCGCCTCGACCGTCCAGTCACACGTCACCTCTGAAACATACATGAGTCATATGACATGATTCCTTTACCATGCATCAGTGATATGTACCGTTATAGGAACTGTATCTTTTCCTGAAGGACCGTCAATTTTTTTCTACAGATTATTTAGTATGTTGGTGTTTTCAGCCGATGAGCTCTCATATTTGTAGAAGACTGCTCTCGTTTCTACTAAAGATACAGAACTGGGTTGAGATTCACACCTTGTCGTCTTCTCTTATGGAACTTGATTTCTGATTTCTGTGGTTTGGGTTGATCTCCCTCATCAAATGGGAACATGTGGCTACCCAAAGGATTATCCAATTTAAGTGTTTAAAGTCTCAATTCAGTAGGTTGAGATGAAGGTGACAGTTGTGTTTGCATCCACCTATAGTTACCTAACTACATTGACTCTTTTCTGCAGGTCTTAGTTCCAATGGTTCCACGAAGGCAACAACCACTTCCATGACCACACACATGTATTATCAAACCATTGGTCGATGGAGAATATATAGCTTTGACATGATCATTTTTCCAATCTTGTGAGATTATATGATGATAGGTTCCTAATATGTTAGCGGTAACGAAGTCTTGGACTAAATGTACCCTAAAGTAGTCTTGGTATACCCCTGCACGTGTGGCTCACGGAAGTTAGACAGTTACAGGCATCAAGGGACCAGCCTTAGCTTGACTCGCATCAGCTTTGGCCCAACCTCCACCTTGCTTTTGGATGAGAGGAAATCAAATTTTGCTCTGTATGTCTTGCTTGTTCGTGAAACTCATGATCGAGGGACGTTACGAGATAGTTTGGATTTGCAAATTATAATTCTGCTCACCGGCTATATCACCGCTTCTTTTATTTCGTACTTGCTTGAAAAATATGTTAGAGATCTTTAAAATAGATGATTTTTAGTTTTTAGTGATGTTTTATACATTATAGGTCGCAATCAAATTAATTTATAGATGATTTTTGTTTTTTTTATTTAGCTTTCTACTTCATCCTTTAGTGTTATTGGTCAAGTGTTCCATCAACATCTAGTTTTGCTTGTCATGGGCCATCGATGGCATTATTGGCTTCCCATTCTCCCCCAAAACTAGGCTAGTTTTGTTTAACCCACTTGCCCAATGGTTTTTTATGACCCGTCAGCATCCAAAATTGACACTTCTAAGGTATTATTTATATATTTTTCTTAAAAACAAAATCTAATCGTGGGGGCAGTGATGGCTAAAAGTGGGTCCTTATGGTGCCTAATTAATGGATTATGTCATGACAGGACCATCCCTTACCTTCAAAATTAATAAATCGGATCAAACTCGTGTGGGTGGTGAAAGGCACTTGACGCCTAATGAAATGCCATCAGCCTAAAATAATTGGTTGAACTAGCCAATCAGATGGCCCAAATTTTGCGATGTGGCATTCTATAGACGTAGTGTCAGGTGGCCTGCAATCGGTGCACTCCTATGGTGTGCCACGCGCTGAATTGGCCTCTATTCTATTAGCTTCTCAGCAAGATGACAAGAGCCTAGCTATCACAAGGAAGGGTGATTTGGGGTGGGCTGGGCCCGGGGCTGTGGCTGGGGTCTATCAAAGAGCCTTACCACCGCTTTTATAGGTTAGGAGACGTCCTAAATGCCACAAACATATATGGACGGTTGCAACATCAGAAGTGAAGTCTGTAGAAGAAGATATAGACACTGTACCGGTTGATGTATGAGGTGGTTCGATACCATTCTTGCCACTGTTCTTGGAATGACAACTTTTATGATTGGTTGGTCCACAAAGGCCCCTCCATCACTGATCACAGACGTATGATATTGATCGGATGATAACCGTTGCGGCCGGTGGCGGCTGGCTGGTGCAGGCCATGTGGAGGTATGGGAGAGGTGGACTGGTAGGCACAGCAACTGTATATGCCCATGCTGGCCGTCTATTTCAGATGTGTTTCTGGCTAGCGGATGAGAACACCAAATTTAAAGCCAAGAATGGAAGAGAAGGTTTGAGTAATAGGGTGATTATAAGTCAAAATTGCCCTTGAATGGTTGAATGTAAATTGTTTTTCAACTGCTGCATCAAATATAGTGCTGTCACAGCATGACGGCATGGTGAAAGCAGGACCTGGACTTCATTCACATGATCTCTGGCTAATGGTATGTTATTAAAGAGTAAGGTTTAGAGTAAGTTTGATTACATTTTTGATTTTTTTAAAAAAAATTTATTTTTTTTATTTTTTTATTTAGTAAAAATAAAAAAGTAAAAAATATGTTCGGTAACTATGTTGTTATATGGCAAAATATAATTATATACAAAGTAAAAATTAAAAGATAAAAATTTTTTACTTTGCATCTAAAGCATTTATTTTATGGTATGTTTAGTTACACTTTTTTATTTTTGATTTTTAAAAAATATTTTTTATTTTTTTAACTTTTACTATTGAGCAAAAGTAAAAAAATAAAAAGTATGTTTGGTAACTACGTTACTGTAAAATAATAAGCAATTATATGTAAAGTAAAAAATAAAAATTTTTTAGTTTATATATAAAATAATTATTTTATTTTTTTTAATTTTTATTTTTTGCTTTTCATGGTGTTACCAAACATTGCTTTTTGATTTTTAGACTACGTTACTATAAAACAATAAGCAATTATATACAAAACAAAAAACAAAAATATTTTACTTTATATATAAAATAATTATTTTAATTTTTTTAATTTTTAATTTTTATTTTTGATGGTGTTACCAAACGTTGCTTTTTTATTTTTATTTTTTAAAAATTAAAAAATAAAAAAATACTTTTTTAATGGCTAACCAAATACACCCTTGATTTTTTTTTTATTTTTGCTTTTTTCTTTTCATGGTGTTACCAAATATTACTTTTTGATTTCTACTTTTTAAAAATTAAAAAGTAAAAAAAATATTTTTTTTGGCTAACCAATTGCATTCTTATTTTTTTTTTAGGATGCATTTGGTTACACATTTTGATTTTTGATTTTTAATTTTTAAAAAATATTTTTTTATTTTTTTTAATTTTTACTATGAAGTAAAAGTAATAAAGTAAAAAGCATGTTTGATAACTATGTTGCTATAAAGCAAAAGGTAATTATATGTAAATCAAAAAATAAAAAATTTTTATTTTATATATAAAATAATTATTTTGATTATTTTAATTTTAATTTTTTACTTTTTATAATGTTACTAAATATTATTTTTTGATTTTTATTTTTTAAAAATTTAAAAAATAAATGAAGTATTTTTTAATGGCTAATCAAATTTATCCTTGTGGAGGAAAAAAAAACTCTAAGAATAAATATTTTATTTTTTTAGCATTTCTGAAAAGACAAAGCTATTTCATCACATGACTACACATACCAGTAGTGATGACATCCAACAATTTTATTTCTAGATATTATTGAATATATAGATTAAAATCAATGATCAAAGCTTTGATAGAAGTGGCAATGGGTCAGGTATGGATCATGTTTGCCTATACTCATACTCATTCCATAAGTAAAAATTCTATATCCATATCCATCCCGTATCTGCTTCAAATCAGATCGAATCGAGTATATAAAAGAAATTTATCGGATGGAATCGGATCGGATATATATAAATAGTATAAAATCATCTTGAATGAAAAATATGTATTAAAATTATATCGAGTCAGGATCAGATCGGAGAATACTATTATTCGTACCCAACCCGAATCCGCTTTGGGTATTCTTTTTAGAACCATACCTGCCCCAAGTTTCAATTGGATCGGATAAAATTCATCCCATTCAGATCGGGTTGAGTCGGATATTCGACAGCTTGAATAAAATTGCCATTCTAAAGCTATGATGGTTTCATTATTGGTTTTGGTTTGGCAATTAGTACCTAATTCAATTCAAGATGGGCTTGCAAATCAACTGGATCATGGAGTCTAAACTCGTCCCGCAATAAAAGTTTGATAAATCAACACATGGCCAACTGGTAAAAGAGAGTAAATATATGGCTAAATTTTGATGGGCCAGTGAGCAGTCCAAGCACTGGAGCTAGTTTTTTATTAAGGGGGTATAGTGCTAGAATGATACATGGAACAGCGAAAATGTTGCTCTAAGATCAAGGAAGGATGTGGAGTTTAACGAGAACAAGTTAGTCCCCGCACAACACTTTTCTTTTGTAACAATTCAGGATCCTGCCAAAAAAAAAAAAAAAAATAGTTAAAATGTATTATTTAGATTCTTTAATCATATACAAGTATTCGATATGGGACAAAATATACATTTGTATGGGCCTTTACATACTTTCTTCCTTTAAGTCCTAGCCAAGCTAAAGGTCCAAATCTATTCAAATCTAATTATAAGAACCACGATTATGTCATGATTGGTCTCAATAGATTTATAGTATAGGGCTCTCTACACTACTATAGAATCGAACTATGGCAGCGGTTTGTAACCACTACCATAATCCAAAAAATTGCTGCTATAAGTTATCGCAGCGGTTAGCTAACGGTTGCCACTGCAGCCATCGCCATAGGTTTATGGCAGCGGTTATTGAAACTACTACTATATAGATCATATTGCAGCGGTTTTTAAACCGTTGCCATAGGTTTATTCATGACAATGGTTATAAAACTATTGCTATAGACAGTCTATGACAGCGGTTATGGAATCGCTGCCATAGCTTTGTCTATCGAAGCAATTACGTAACCACTGCCATAAGTTTAATGCAGCGGTTGACACATTGCCTACGGCAGCGGTTGGTACGTCTACGGTAATGATTTTTTTGAATAATTAAAAAATATAAAATTTTTAATTTTTTATATATTTTACCTGACAAATGTAGAGATATATAATATAAAAAATATTATAAACATAAAACTATTTCTAAAATGCTAAAATTTTATTGTTGAATAAAATTTATTACAATATTTAAAAAAAATACATCAAAAGTCTCCTAAATCTATATCGTCGTTGTCCTCGAGAGATGGAGCACGAGCTGAAGACGGAGCTAGAGTTAGAGTTGGAGCCGAAGCCGGAGCTAGAGCTGGAATACGCATCAATATATTCTTAAAGCCCATGAAGGCACCTCCAAAATGCGCGCTGAGCATCGATACCATGTCTCTCACGATGCCCTCCAGATGAGATGCACGCTCCTCAGTCTGATCTGCGGGCATCACAGCATGATCTATCCGTGCCAATGCTGCCTCAAGCTCCTTCAGACTGACGACACCGAAAGCCTGTGAAGAGATGCTCGCCTCAGACCAATAGCTGGTCGGCGTATGTCCGGACCTACATCGGATTCTTCCAGAGTGCTCAGACCCCAAGACTTGAGACAGATGGTCATGAGAGCCAGAGGTATCCGAGCCCTCACTCGCGAGTGCATCTAACTGATCCTGTAATTGTAAGTGCAAATAAAATTTTATAACATATGCTGTAATACTAATCATATATACTAATATATTTAATACTTACAAAAATTCTTTCGATCGCACCATTCATCAACCTGCCCTTCTTGTCCGTATGGTTGGATCAGAAGATCTCACTACAGCTGCACACTACTCCATCTCTCATCAGTTATAATAATGAATCAATTTATCAAAAATATAAAAATAATATTAATTTAATTTATCTACTAAGATTTAGAATTTATTACCTCTCTATGCACATGACTAGTCATAGACCCACGGTCGAGTGTGTGCGTATACTCTTGAGCTACTTGGTTCTCCTGATTCTGACGGAAGGTAGCCTAATAAGTATTTAAATAAATAATAAATATTTAAAAAATATTTAAATATAACTTTAAGTATATTGAAAAATTTAAAAGTTAGTAATTTTATGTCAAACTCCTGGCTCCTCCAATGTGTAACCATCCTCTCCCATTGACTCGGAGGACAGTCCTATATCCAAGGAATAAGCTCCTCTAGAGTGTCTCGTCGGTACTCGAGCCATCCTCTATGAAGCTTGATCTTGTAGTTCCGGTACTCGAGTCCTCTCGTGATTAGAAAAGTCGTACCTCCTCTACATAAAGTTATCAAAAGTCAGTTACAAAATTATTCTAGTCAAACATAGTGTATATGTAAAATGCATAAATATAATTAAGATGCACTTACCAATATCTCCTCCCACATCCGGTCCTTGACAGTATCATCCATCAATCACTAGTCTCTGGGCTCTACGAAAATAATGTCTGACCTCCTCACAAGCACTCCAAAAAAAGAATGCATCTCCCGCACGATCTCTCCTACTGGCCTTCCCTTCGAATCATACTATACCATCACCTAATGCTGGCGATTCCACACATACGCCATATATGTGGGACTGCAAAAATGTCCTACTGGATGATGCACCTGCAATGAAAATACGTTATGCAAATATATAAGTATATAAATACTATATAATAAATAAATAAATAATATAATAAAAATATACACTCAGATGCCGATGGAGTAGCATGTATCAGAGATGTGGATGATGGTGGAGGCTCAGATGTCGGTGGAGTAGATACCGCTGATAGAGTAGATGCCGATGGTGGAGGTCCTTGAGCAGCCGATGCAGAGGTGGATAGAGTATGCTCTGACTGCTCCTCAGATGCTAAACTCTATATAACCTATCAAGAGGCAAGGGTGAAAGCTAGATGGCGTTTTGGTGCCATCGTGACCTACAACATTAATGAACATTAACCAATATAATATGTTGAACAATAATCAAAGATATTGTCTAGGTACTATCCATATAATTACATATAAATATATGGATGCCAAAAATTATGTACACTAATCAATTGATGAGTCTATTGCTATGCAATGCAATAAACAAAAGCAACAAGATAAGAATTCTCTTAGCAGTCGGAGGTTCTCTTAGCAGTCAACATGGCCCATGGCATGGCCTACCGGTATGACACAGCCCAAGGCACGAACTATCGATACGACACGGCACAGCATAGCCTACCAATATAGTACGACCTAAGGCATGACATGGCACGACATGGCCTACCGATACGGCATGGCCTACCGATACGGCAAGGCAAAGTTACAGTTTCATTCAATATTAGGTTAAATTTAAACTTTAAGGCCAAGAAATAGACTTTTAAGAGCATTTAGGTTAGGCTTATGAAATATTTATATGCATTGAATCTAGCTTTTATTTTACTGATTATTAATAAATCAGTTGAGGGTTGGTATTCAATTTGAATGATTTTGACTCGTGTCTAGATTTTATATTTTATTTGAGTCTTGGTTGATTTTTTTGATCCATCTGTCAAGTTGCACATTTTAATCTTTAGCATATATGATAACGTTCTATATATGATATTTGTGGTATCTACTGGCACAGCATGGCCCAAGGCACGACCTACTGATATGGCATGTACGGTATGGCACAGTACGGCCTACCGATACGGCACGATCCAAGGTATGGCACGGCACGATACGACCCAAGGCATGACATGATCTACCAGCATGGCACGACCCATGGTATGGCATGGCACGGCCTATCGGCATGGCTCAAATGCGGAGTGGGGGTTGCAACCTCTGAGCAATAAATTTAACATGTTGAACAATAATATTAACAACACATCAATAAATAAACTCGAATAATTTATACCAGAATGTTGAAGTCATCATCTGGTGGCATCTACAATATGGACATCACCATCGCTTCTGACAAATATGTCTGGGACCTCGATAGTACCAGGTAAGTTTTGTCCTAGAAGAGCATCTTACATGCATGGTCCAACATCGTCATCAACTTCGGTATCATCAAAAATATGCCTAGGCACCATCTTCACAATAACTCTCCATTGAGGCTCCAAGAGATCACTAACGTAGAAGACTTGACTAGCTTGGGAGGCAAGTATATACGGTTCTTCAGTGGGGAGATGGCGTTGCATGTTAACGAGAGTAAAACTACACTCATCAGTCTTTATCCCAGACTATGATAAGTTGTCAAATCAATCACACTTTATCAACGCAATCCTTCCTTTAGAATAATAGTCCAAGATGACTATCTTCTTCACTACGCCATAATAGTTCAAATCCTTCATACGAGGTTGTGAATCCCTCGAGTTAGCATAACACCCAGTGGTAGCGCTTAACATGACGCCACTTTTGTGTTGCCATATTTACGGACCTGCTGTGAATATTAAACCTATAGCCATTAATGATAAGCTGTTTATACTCACGCACGGTACGATTAGGATCAATTGAAAGAACACGCACTTCAGGGCTCACATCACTGAGCGGCAATCTCCATACCTAATTAAGGACAAGACACCTAATTAGTAAATATATTCAAATAAGTTGTACAAGACAAGAATATATAATCGCTTACATGATTTTTGAATCATTCAAAAAAAATTTTGCTGTGTATTTTTTCTTTCTTCCGCATACTTAGAGCGCCATATTTTACTTTTATGACCTTCTTGTGTTTGCTGCATGCACAAAGAACAAATATCACGAACCATTTATTTCACTCCCCCATCATGTTGATCGTGTCCTTATGATCTGCCCTCACCATGTTGGTCCCAACAAATTTTATAACCAGCTTTAAAGCCATAAATAGTGAGGTGATCATTTACATCTTGACGAGGTAGCCACGGTCCACCCATATACTTTTTATAAGAACACTGGATCAGTCCATGGTTCCCAAATTTTTCTATAGCAAAATCAAAAAATTTTTGAAGTCCTGCCTCATATTCTAGCAAGAGCCTATTAAACTTCATCCACTCCTTATCCATTTTAAAAATGATGATACTGCAATTAAATTATTTATGGAACTTAAATTATATACTAATGTATTATAAATAAATATGCAATAAATGCATCCTATTACCAACTAATAGGTAAAGATAGATCCTATCCTATTCAAAATTGCATTAATTCTATAGGTTCAATACAGTAATCAAACGATATGTATTAGGGATCGAATAAAATTTCGATAGTATTTTTCTTTAGTTCTCCCATGTAGGAAGAACAAAAGAAAAATACTGTCCAAAATTTTATTCAAAATTCTTAGCATACCGTTTGATTACTACAACTACCTATAGAATTATCTATAATTTTTAAATCATCCAAATTAGATAATCAATTGATCATTGTACATAATTCTCTCATCCATATAATTACATATAATTATACGGATGCCGGATATTATGTATACTAATCAATTGACAGGTCTATCGTTATCAATACAATAAATAAAAGCAACAAGATATAAACATCCAAAAAAATATTATCCAATAAACTCTACAATAAACTCCCTCCCTTCCAATGATGTCGGCGAGGCCGGATCCCTTCCCTCCCTCCCTCTCTCTTTCTCAATCTCTCTCGCCGATGTGGCGGTGAGGCCGGACCTCCTTCCTCCCTCTCTTCCTCTTCCTTTCTTAGTTTTGGATCTCGAAATCGGATTTGAATACCTGAGATCCATTAGGATCCGGGTCTAGTACTTCAAGTATGGATTCATCGGGTATTCGGATTCAGATCCGGTATCAGTAATTAAAATCAGATCCAGATCTGAATATTTAAGTTTCAACCTGAATCCGATCCGTTAACAAGTCTAGTCTAGTGATTAATAAATAATACTATAAAATTAAAATAAAAAATATACCTACAACTATACGAAGAGGGTTGCACCGAAAGTACTGAGGGTCACCGACGATGACATTAGAGAAAGATGACGGCGCTAGGGTAACCTACGAAACAAGAGCAAGATAGTGAGATAGAGAGAGAAGAGAGAGAAAGAGAAAGAGGAAAGAGAGCGAAAGAGGAGGCCCGGAGGGGATGGGAAGGGTGGGGGCGGCAGCCGGGAGGGCAAGGGTGGGCGGCCGGGTAGTGGCCAGGGATGGGGAGGGCGGGCTATGGGCGGCCGGGGATGGGGAGGGCGGAGGACGGGCGGTCGGGGATGGGGAGGGTGGGGCAGGCGGCCGCAATCAGGGATGGGAGGGTGGGGGGTGGCGGCAACAACCGAGGATGGGGAGGGCAAGGGGTGGGGGCTGGGCGGTGGTAGGGGATGGGAGGGCGGGGGTGGCGGTCGGGGAGGGTGGCCGGGCAGCGGCGGGATGTGTGGAGTCTCACCAGCAATGGAGAGGAGGGGAGAGAGAGAGAAAGCACGTAGGGAGGAAAAGAAAATTGAGGATTTTTAATCTAACTTATAGCAGCGATTTTCGATCCACTACCATAGATCTATGGTAGTGATTACTGAAAATTGCTATAATAGATCTACGATTGTGATTTCATAATTGCTGCCATAGATTTATAGCAGTGATTTTTAGTAACCACTGCCATAGGTTGGAAATAAATTTTTTTTTATTTTTTTTAAATATTATATAATTTTAAAATTTAATATCCATCTTCATCATTCATTATCTAAATAATTATCATTAGAGTATCATCACAAAAAATTACCTCGATCCAATGGCCCTAGCTTCATCGATCAGAAAAATTCGATTTTGACGATCACGAACGATGATGCGATGGCTGATAGATAGAGATCTCTGATCGATCCAAAAATCTGAAATGATGATCTCGATGATATTTGTAGCATACTATCAAAGTTTTACTTCAATTGGATATCGTTATCATATCAATTTAGTATGGAATAATTTCAGTCGTTAAATTAGAAACATGCGATCAAAGAGCTAAACAACGTCTGATTATAAGATAATTTTTTAGTTAAATGATCTTTGTTATAATTTTAATTATTTTATATGATGATAATAGTAAAATTCAAATCATTTTCATATGAACTGTTCACATTAAGTAGATATTGCAAAAGTATGAGCACATGCATATAACAACCAACGGAATTCAAGAATGGTTATCAAGCGACGTATAGTTTTAGATCGTTCTTAGTCTCACAAGTTGAATTTTATAATCACTACCATAAAAAATGATTAAAGTAGTAGCCAAGATCATTTATAAAAAAAATTATCTCATAATCGGATACCGTCTGATCCTTTGATCACTCATTTATCATTTAACGGTCGAAATTAATCTATACTAAATTGACCAAGATAACGATATCCGATTGAAGTGAAACTTTGATAGTATGCTACAAATATAACTGAGATTATTGTTATAGATTTTTGGATCTAACGACAGTCTTCATCTATTAGATTATCGCATCATCGTTCGTGGTCGTGAAAATTAAATTTTTCTGATCGATGAAGCTAGGACCATCAGATCGAGGTGATCTTTTGCAACGATACTCTAATGATAATTATTTAGATAATGAATAATGAAGATGGGCATTAAATTTTAAAATTATATAATATTTTAAAAAATAAAAAAAAATATATTGTAGTGGTTATAAATAACCGCCGCCACATATCAACGTATAGCAATGGTTACAAGAAACCGCTGCTATAGGTCTGATTTATGGCAGCGGTTGTCCTAACCACTGCTATAGATCGGTCCTATAGCAGCGGTTCTTTGTAACCGCTGCCGTAGACTCTATTGCAGTAGTTTCGAAAACCGCTGTAATAGTATGCGCTGTCGAAGACTCTTTTTGTAGTAGTGCTAGCCTTATAGGTCATTAACCTAATCTACTATAATATCATTTATAATAACCTAAGACCTCACCTAAAAGGGCAAAAGCTAGAAAGTATTAACTTTGTTCCTATTTAAGTTCAAAATCTATAGTTATATGAGATTAAACATATATCCACACTGATCCTTACATCTTTATTGGTAATTGAGATCTATGAAATTTTCTTTCTTTTCAAATTTTAGATAGTTGCTCTCCTTTTTTTTTTTTTTTTTTTTTTGTGGTGGGGTTGGAGGGGGGGCAGTTCAACTCCCTTCGTAATATACCAAAAGAGAAAAGAAAAAATTAAAATAAAGGGAGCAAAACTATAATTTTAGCTTGCTGATAAGGTTCTACATTCAAATCCTCTCATCATATAGTCAAGCATAAACTTATTAATGGATGTGCATGGTATATGTTGGATGTAAAATAGCTCCCGTCGAAGTCAAGTAAAGTCCGATCTTGATAAAATATTATCTAGAGTCATGATGTCCAAGTCCAAGATTCAATCAAGTCAACCCCCTAGTCCAGGTAAGTTTCAAAAGATCAGCCTCCAAATTTGACTGAGCTTAAAGCTTCAATTGAAGGCGGCTCAATCCGAAAATGACAACTCCTGCCGATGCCTGATTTTGTGTGTTGGTCGAGCTTCTTTACTCTAATTCTCCAGCTCTATTCTATAAATGGTAAATCTTGCCAAGACTACACCGAGGATCTCGGTTAGAAAAACTTGAGCCAGCAAAAGGAGCTCGTCATCTATTTGATTCCAATTTTCAGTTTAGGATAAGCAGCAACCGCTTCACAAGCATTGAACTTCAGTACTCTTTGATTTTGACTTCGGACCAATCTTGGACATTGGCTGAATTTCATCAAAATAGCTTGATCGTAGTTTTAATTGAAGAACCCATTATTCTTTTCTGACCTCAAACCCTCCAGACCGAAGTAGCAGTGTCCATTATCATCCGACCATAAAGATGATCGAGCTTCTAAAAGCAGTTGAAATAGTCCTACTGAGGTTTAGATCCTAAGCCTAATCTATAAATTCATCACTCTTGACTCGAAGGCCAACCTTCAACTTTGGTCCATCGGATCCTAAGCCCCAACAGCTTAATTTTAGGATAAACAACTAGAGATCAAGCAAAAGCAAAAAAATAAAAAGCATGTTTGGTAACTACGTTACTATAAAACAACAAGCAATTATATGCAAAGCAAAAAACAAAAAAATTTTGCTTTGCATATAAAGTAATTATTTTAATTTTTTAATTTTTACTTTTTACTTTTTATGGTGTTACCAAACATTACTTTTTTATTTTTATTTTTTAAAAATCAAAAAATAAAAAAAATACTTTTTAATGGCTAACCAAATACACCCTTGATTTTTTTGATTTTTGCTTTTTGCTTTTCATGGTGTTACCAAATATTGCTTTTTGATTTTTATTTTTTAAAAATTAAAAAATAAAAAATATTTTTTTTATGGCTAACCAAATGCATCCTTATTTTTTTCTTAGGATGCATTTGGTTACACATTTTAATTTTTAATTTTTAATTTTTAAAAAATATTTTTTATTTTTTTATTTTTGCTATGGAGCAAAAGTAAAAAAGTAAAAAGCTTGGTAACTACATTGCTATAAAGCAAAAAGCAATTATATACAAAGCAAAAAAAATTTATTTTGCATATAAAATAATTATTTTAATTTTTTTTTTTTTACTTTTTTATGATGTTACCAAATATTATTTTTTTATTTTTATTTTTTAAAAATTAAAAAAATAAAAATATATTTTTTTAATGGCTAACCAAATTTATCCTTATGGAGGAAAAAGGAAAAAAAAATCTCTAAGAACAAATATTTATTTTTTTGAGCATTTCTGAAAAACAAAACTACTTCACCACATGACTACACATGCCAGTAGTGATGACATCCAACAATTTTATTTCTAGATATTATTGAATATATAGATTAAAATCAATGATCAAAGCTTTGATAGGGATGGCAATGAGTCGGATATGGGTCAGGTCAGCTCATATCCATATCCATCTCATAAGTAAAAATTCTATATTCATACCCATCCCGTACCTACTTTAGATTAGGTCGGATTGGGTCAAGTAGAAATGTGGGTCGGATTGGATCGAGTATATTAGAGAAATTAATCGAATCGGATCGGATATATATAAATAATATAAAATTATCATAATTTTGAATGAAAAATATGTATTAAAATTATATTGAGTCGGATTGGGGTTGGGGCATACTATTATCCGTACTCAATCCGAATCTACTTTGGGTATTCTTTTTAGAACCCATATCCGTCCCAAGTTTTAATCGGATTGGATAAAATCCATCCCATTCAGATCGAATTGGATCGGGTATCCTACAACTCGGATAAAATTATCACCCTTCAACTTTGATGGTTTCATTATTGATTTTGGTTTGGCAATTAGTACCTAATTCAATTCAAGATGGGCTTGCAAATTAACTGGATCATGCAGTCTGAACTCGTCCCGCAATAAAAGTTTGATAAATCAACACATGGTCAACTGGTAAAAGAGAGTAAATATATGGCTAAATTTTGATGGGTCAGCGAGCAGTCCAAACGCTGGAGCTAGTTTTTTATTAAGGGGCTATGGTGCTAGAATGATACATGCAGCAGCGAAAATGTTGCTATGAGATCAAGGAAGGATGTGGAGTTTAACGAGAACAAGTTAGTCCCAACGCAATACTTTTCTTTTGTAACAATTCAGGATCGTACCAAAATAAAAAAAAATAGTTAAAATATATTATTTGGATTCTTTAATCATATATAAGTATTCGATATGGGACTAAATATACATTTGTATAGGCCTTTACATACTTTCTTCCTTTAAGTCCTAGCCAAGCTAAAGGTTCAAATTTATTCAAATCTAATTATAAGAACCACGACCATGCCATGATTGGTCTCAATAGATTTGCAGTGTAGGTCTCTCTTGTCTCATTAACCTAATCTACTATAATATCATTCATAATAACCTAGGACCTCACCTAAAAGGGCAAAAGCTAGAAAGTATTAACTTTGTTTCTATTTAAGTTTAAAATTTATATAGTTATATGAAATTAAATATATATCCACACTGATCCTTACATCTTTACTGGTAATTGAGATCTATGAAATTTTCTTTCTTTTCAAATTTTAGATAGTTGCACTCCTTTGTTTTTTCTTTTTGTGTGTGTGGGGGGAGTTCAACTCCCTTCATAATATACCAAAAGAGAAAAGAAAAATTAAAATAAAAGGAGCAAAACTATAATTTTAGCTTGCTGATAAGGTTCTACATTCAAATCCTCTCATCATAGTCAAGCATAAACTTATTAATGGATGTGCATCGTATATGTTGGAGGTAAAATAGCTCATGCCAAAGTCTAGTAAAGTTCAACCTTGATAAAATGCTATCTGGAGTCATGATGTCCAAGTCCAAGGTTCAATCAAGTCGACCCCCTAGTCCAGGTAAGTTTCAGAAGATTGACCTCCAAATTTGACTGAGCTCAAAGTTTCAATTGAAGGCGGCTCAATCCGAAAATGACAACTCCTGCCAATGCCCGATTTTGTATGTTGGTCGAGCTTCTTTACTCCAATCCTCCAGCTCTATCCTGTATATAATAAATCTTGTCAAGACTACACTGGGGATCTCAGTTAGACTAACTTGAGCTAGCAAAAGGAGCTCATCATTTGTTTGAGTCCGATTTTTAGTTTAGGATAAGCAGCAACCGTATCGCAAGCATTGAACTTCAGTACCTCTGATTTTGACTTCGGACCGATCTTGGACATTGGTTGAACTTTATCAAAATAGCTTGATCGTAGTCTTAATTGAAGAACTCGTTATTTCTTTTCAATCTTAAACCCTCTAGACTGATGTACCAGTGTCTATTATCATCCGACCGTGAAGATGACCGAGCTTCTTAAAGTAGTTGAAATAGTCCTACCGAGGTTTAGATCCTAAGCCTGATCTATAAATTCATCACTCTTGACTCAAAGGCCAACCTTCAACTTTGGTCCATCCGATCAGAAGCCCCAACAGCTTAATTTTAGGACAAACGACTCGTGATCAAGCTCGGAAGCATCTGACCTTTCATCCGAACTTCAGTAAATAATATCCAATCATCAGCAAGTTGCGATAAACGATAAACCATTCTCCATAACAAACTATGAATGATCCAAACGGCTTACTGACATTCCGTTATGGCTGTCACCATCAATCTATTACTGGCTCCATGTATAAATAGGATCCTCCAGATACATTTTCTTCTCGAAGTTCTTTTTCTATCTCCAATCTTCTGAGTATTTCATTCTTATTGGCCAAAATACTAACTTGACTGTCGAAGGATCCGCATCGAAGCCACCTCCGGCTAAGACTTTATTTTTTAGGTTTTCTTGGCGAGATTCTGACTTCCATCTCCAACAATCTCTGGCGCCGATCGTTTTTTGTACCAATAGTATATACATGCTCGCGATGGTTGAATAGTTGGCTTATTTCATATATTACTTAATAATTAGCTTGCATGATCATAAATTATTATATAATTATTTAGTCAACATCCATCAACATGATCGATCTGTTTACTGGACTAACAACATGTTAATCTGGACTGATACTACATGTGAAGTAACAATTGACTTATGGTTTCACAGGAAATGTAGACCAATATAATTATCCTCACATAGAAAATCTTTGGGCAGAAATTTAAATGCAATATATATATTTAAGTTAGGAAGGCACAGATGGACAAAACCGCATTAACATGCCATGCGTCACAACTATATCCATTTTGTCATCCCATTAAAATTGGGCCCAGTATTTGGATAACCAATGCTTTTTCGATTGCACATGCTTATATATATAAATGATGCAGGTATTTTTGGCAATTTTTCTTTGGAATATGGATATAGATAAAGATATAGATCATCCATCCCGCATACAAATAAAAATATAAAAATTATCATAACAAAAAAAATGATGCATTTTAATTCTAATAACATAAGTCTCTTTTATATAACATGACTACGCATACAATGGATAATTTTAAGGTTAACTTATTAATATATAATTTTGACATGTTTGAAAGAAATATCGATGTTGAAAATAACTAATCATTTCCATCTATTTGTACTTAATTAATTAAGAGAACACCAATATATGATTTTTATTTACATTTGTTTAAGAAAAAAAAATATGAATATCACTTGCATCCATTTTGGATCTATGCATATTTTTATTAAACATGGGCAGAAGAGGTATTGTATTTCTTAGCCGTTGTTCGTATCCATTGAATAAAAGATGGATATATACGCATGCCATCAGGCCACCTCCATGACTTGGGCCCTATTAATACATCATCTGAGCCCTCCTCTTTTCGGGTCTCATCACCTTCTTGCGGTCCCGTCACTACCCTTCCCCTTCCGTTCACCATCTCTCTCTCCACATGAGCTTCTTAAGTATGGTAGAGGCAAGACTGCCTCCGGGGTTCAGGTTCCACCCTCGGGACGAGGAGCTTGTGTGCGACTACCTCGCCAAGAGGGTCTCAGGTGATGGTGCGAACGGTAGCCTCTATGGTTGCCCTATGATGATCGACGTTGACCTGAACAAGTGCGAGCCGTGGGATCTTCCCGGTGAGATCATCAACCATCTTTGCTTGCTCGAACAGCACTGAGGTTTTCCCATCACGGATTCAACTAAAATTATGAACGCATATATATGCTTTTCTATCCGATCCTTTTTCTCTTTTCATGTTACACCATAGGTGGTTCATTTTGTGCAATTTTGTACATTTTTTGTTGGTTAAATAAGATATAGACTTGTCCTTTTCTTTTCAGTCTCTAGCTTCTTGATATTGGGATGTGTTTAATTGCTGCTGATCTTAGACTTCTACCACTATCATTATTAGATTGATACAAGTTCAAAAGTTTCTGATGTGGGTTCTTCTATGAATGACTTAACCTTCTTCCTTTTCGTTTATTATGTGTGCCAATCCACAGCTTTTGGAAAAACAACTGAGTGAGATTTTTCTCTTCTCTTTTGAGGGATGTGATATGAAGTAGATATCTATTCTCTTTTCTTCACTGAATTAGATTCGTTAATTATAATCTTCTCGATATCGAATTAAAGTCCAATTGATTGTTAATATATGAGATATAAAAGTCATGGATTTTTGTTTGATCGCCATCATCTCCATCCTAATTTGTAGCATCATGACATGCAAATTTTTATTGTCAATGAAATCCCAACATAAAAAATTCCACAGACTATCATTTTAAAGGAACTGATATCAAAATTATGGTAATCATCAGTGCACCAGTCTGAATATTTGCTTGTCTTTTCTTTCTAAATTCTTGCCTTAACCTCACTTATTAGCACTAATGAATTATCAGAGCAAGAATCTCCTAACAATTTCCATATCGATCTTTTTCCATCATCAATGATCATATATTTCTAGGGTAAGATAACGATTTTTTTTTTTTTTTCTCGGTATAATAATGAGCACAACCTTCACACGTCTTGTCTTCCATTTGGCCTTATCCCTTCTCCTAACAGAAAAATATTCTCTGGCCAAAAGTATGGCCTCTTCTCAACTTCTTATGATCGCCAGCCAACCCCATGCCTGTGAAAAAAGAAGAAAAGAGCATACTAGAAATAAGAAAAGAATATACTCCAACCCTATACCTTAGGCACAGATGTAAAGATATGCATCCCTATGCCCATTATGGAACAATTACAAATCTTGAGAAAAAAATAAGAAAAGAGTATGCTAGAAAGAAATCCGTAAATTAAAATCCTTTTTTAGTTAATTCTTGTAAAACACCCTTGATAATTCCTGTAAAAAAAATAAAAAGCCTAAAACAGTTGATAAATTTAACGGTGATAGACTGACGTGATAACCAACTACACCACGACACCTTATAAATTGTGCTGCGTAAAAGCCATAAAATATCCAAAATAAAAGCTTACATTTCTCTCTTTTTCACGATGGGGATTGCTTTTAATAGAAACCCCTCTCTGCACACACACGCACCACAGAGAGATAGAGAGAGAGATCCAAGGACAAATGATGAAGCAATACAGTATCCACCAAACACTTGTCCCTAAGCCAACAGGACCACCGAATCCTAGGTCTAGCTAACCAAGATAACTAACACTCCGATAAAGTTTGGAGTACAAGGTTGATGGCAACGCCAGTTCATCATGCATCGTAACCACGATAATGATCTCCATCATGGATGGGAGAGGACACTGACAATAATAAAGTCATCAAGTACTCATCCCATGCCAAAACCCAGCAATAGCCTCTCATTTGTTACTTTTAATTAACTTTGGCGCCTGACAAATAAGCTTTTGCCCTTGATATTTGAAAACCAGACAAACATTTAATTATGATGCGATCTTTTTGGATCACGAGGACATCTCGGTTGATGTATGTACACGCCTAGATAAGCTTACTAGGAATCTGAGGGTTGTAATGTTAAGTGTTATTAAAATTAATTTCTCAAAGTGTTGATTAGCTTCATACTACAATAGAGATCACATATCCTGTTGTGTAACATGTCATTTGAGCTTGGCAAGGTAATCTATTTTCTTGTGTAATATTTCTTAAAACAACTACTAATACTGCATTTTAATTTGTTGACCAGAGATGGCATGCGTGGGTGGCAAGGAATGGTACTTCTTCAGTCTCCGGGACCGGAAGTATGCGACGGGGCAGCGGACGAACCGGGCGACCCAGTCAGGCTATTGGAAGGCCACCGGGAAGGATCGGCAAGTAAGCCGACGAGGGTTACTTGTTGGGATGAGGAAGACTCTGGTCTTCTATCAAGGGAGAGCTCCCAAGGGGTGGAAGACTGACTGGGTCATGCATGAATTCCGCATGGAAGGACCAATTAGCGATAACCCACCAAAGTTTTCTTTCCCTAGTAAGGTAAGTCTATCGATCCTCATAATATTGCAATGATTGTACTGAGATTGAGATGACTAATTTACTGCAGGGTCTTAGCTAGCTAGATTAGTTTTTAGATTCCAAACAAACAGACAAGTCTCTGATCTTCATATAGAACGAAAGATAAGAAGGATATAGTAATCTAGTTTCATAAGTAAGATGGATATCACCGGTATATTTAGCAGCTTATTAATTAATTAGGTTACCAGTCCTATGGAGTTGGCAATTCAATGAATCTGACAGACTTCATAGATTATATTTCTTGCAGTACTGTACTATATATCTAGTTCCTGACAATCGAAAAGTTAGAGGTATATCAAATATTTCAGTTTTTTATGAGTACGATATAACATGTATCTAGACTTCGTACTTGGAACGAGGCAAGTAAAAAATTCCACCTTTCCAATATTATAATTGTCTGACTTATAAACTTATTCTAACGACTTATAAACCATCATGCTATCATGGATGATAAGGTTTACTGTTAATTAAAGTGGAAAGCCGTAATCTGCTAGACCGATTTCACACGTATTAATTAGACTTCATAACAATATGGAAAGAGAGAGGTCTATAAATATTGTTAAAACAAAATTACTGAGAGCATGTGATTGTGGACTCAATCAAAGGCATGTGAAATGTAGGCTAAATTAATCAGAGAAGGGCGAAAACAGCTGCGTAGGGGATTAAACAAGGGTTGAGACTACGTGTTTTGTGGAAAGATGAGAAGTTTATTTGACTCTTCCTTTGTATTTAAGCTCTTTTAGATTTTGGTGTCGTTCTCGTGCCAGCTATTGAATTCCTAATCCCCAACAATCTTGGCTCCTCCTTTGGTCATTCTGCATAAAACAAATTTATTTGTCATCACCAAGTTTTATTCTGAACGGAATCGTCGTTGCCCAGTTTACATGGTGAATTTATCTTTTGTTAGTCCTTACACTAACATCCACATCCTGCCAAAAGTTACTTGCGGCACCTAATGCTACATGATTTGAAGTTACTTGCCAAAATTTAGTTGTTTTATTGAGAAAGATTCATCTTGCTCGAGTTTTTTTAATTAAGTTGTCAACTCATACCATGAATACTGAAGTATATATATTTTTTGAAATTACTATAAAAAAAATAATAGCTATGAATAATCTGATATTTCATATTGTTACCTCATCCAATAACTGTTGCTTTTCGCATGCACTTGCTTAACAATATATCAATAAAATTTTCTTTTCTCTAGATAGAAAGTCCACTTGAATTTTTTTTTTTTGGAAAAGCAATGTTTGCGATATGGTTATGATAGATTTCCAAACTTCCTATGCAGTATTCTTTTTGATTGGTGGCTAAGTGACTTTTTATCTCTCTCTTTAAACAGGAAGATTGGGTCCTGTGTAGAGTATTCTACAAGAGTAGAGGAGTCGCCTCCAAGCCAATCACGGAGACTTGCTGTGGTGACTCAGGCTCTTCAGCCCTCCCTCCCCTCATGGACACATATATCAGCTTCGACCAAGCTCCACCGAGATTAGAAGGGCAAGAGCAAGTTCCCTGCTTCTCCAACTTCCCACTAAACCCGGCATCGCACCTCTCAAATGCCATGGTTACCACCATCCCTTTGGTTGAAAGAAGCCTGCCCAAGATCTCAGCGGGAAGCTTGCCAGATGCGGGTTCTTGTGATAAGAAGGATATAAGGGCTGTCTTGAACCACCTCCCCAACTTGGAGGACAATCCAAAGAGAGAGGTCCATTCAAATCTGGCTCAAGGAAGCTTAGAGACCTATTTAACTGAAAATGGCCTGTCCCATATTTGGAACACGTTTTGATATGGTCAGATTTGTAGGGTCTGTTAGGAATTGGTCTTGTAGATAAATATAATCCCTTTACGTGTATTGAGATGAGTGTTTTATTAGCATTGTACATTTATTTGCCTATAAGAAAAGACCTTTCTTTGGGTGTGTTCAGTAAATTTGTTACGTACCATTCACTTGTACCTTCTGATCTTTATCAACGAATTAGTAGGGCTTTCTTCTAGCGCAAAAAAAAAAAGAAAAAAAAAGGAAAAAAAAAGCCATTTATCATCTATAGATTTCCTGATATCAATGTGATAATATTGAAGTCTGTTGAGGCAATTAGAGCTTCCGGAAGATCTCCTAGAATCTGTCAAACCATCAAGGCTATCGAATGACGTGCCATGTGGAAGCTGTCCAAGGTAATTTAAAGGGTGGTTTTCCTTAATTATATGATGGTTGTCAGATAGTTTTCTGCTCCATCCCTGGCCGATGATGGTCTGCATCTACTGTTGCAAGGTCGTTAAAAAATGATGCACTCATTACTCTCTATTAGTATCTCACATATTTACAGAAAGACTAAAAGGACTGCTAAATGAGAAAGGCATCTTATGTAGCCAACTATGATGCTATATGGATTTTTTGGCTGATCATTCTGTTCAGATTTTTTAATTTTTTAATTTTTATTTTCTGATTCCCAAGAATATGTCCGTTCATGTTTAATTTAATGCATCCAATTTATTCCCCCCACCCCCACCTCCAAAAAAAAATTTATTGTGGCTAGTTTTAAGAAATAGATTGCATACAAACAAGGTGTTAGGAACAAAAAGTTTGATGGTTTAAGTGTCAGGTGCCCTCCATGCAGTGTGGGTGTTGAAACAATGTCTTATCTATTTACTTGGTACGTCATCACAAGAAGTACATGGTCTCCTTTCAAGTTTTGTCTTAGAATCCAATTTTGGCCTTCAAATCTACGAGTTCTTAATTTTGGACCTCCTAAAGGAACAAAAAGATACCATCATTTCTGTGAATGGACTGCATTTCTTCTTCTTTTCCTAAGCATAAGATTTTATTAATTTTGAAAAAATATTAAACTTTTCCATTTATATTCTCTTCCCATTACATATGACCTTCAAATCCTATATAATTTCTTTTAGATAAAATGTTTAAGTTTTTTTTAATACTAAGAGCTACTTATCATTTGGGGACATGTGATGCTTGTTCCTCTTTGCGTACTATGGGCTTGTCCCTTCTTTCCTTCTTTTGCCACATTTTGTTATTTCTCTTGTCCACTTTTTTATTTTTCCTTCTTTCTTCATTCTTCTTTGGTGTTCCCCATTACATTTCATGATCTTAACGAAATTATGGATAGACTATATGTCCATCTTTTCTCTCCGAAAAAGGAAAGTTATACTTATCATGATCATTTCCTATCTATCATTTTTCTTATGTTGGTCATTCCTCGTATCTTACCTCTAAATCTAGGTTCCTGAATCAAGCTATAAAACCTAGATTAAATATATTCTCCCACTCTCTCTCGCACTCATTTTTCCTAGTATTTTTCCATGTTAATTTATTTGTCTCTTTAAATTATGGTCAAGCATTTCTCATGAGATTACTTTATTTAACTACAAAAAGAAAAATAGTTAACTGCTTCAAATTATCTATAAATATATGTGCCTCTTGTGTTAAATGAAAGGATATGTTGGTTTTTTTAAGGTAAGAATTCTCATACTCCTTATATATGGTGAATAGTTTGAATCTGAACAATAATGACTTAGACCCTAATAACCACCTCTCATGGTGTACATTACATTTCTAAATTTTCTAAGCTTGCTTAACATTGGGATGTTATTCTTCATCACAACTTGGAAGCTCATATATCGATTTTATTATTCTATACAAACGTGCATGAATTTCTGGCTTTATTAATCAGTCTCCTTTTAACCTACATAAAAATCAGATGCTTTTATGCTTCTATTTATTTTTGTTGAAGTAATGGTTTTATATTTCTTATGTCTAAAATTTGTATCACGCTTGGAAATCATCACTAAGGTTGATAACTCTAAATTTCTAATCATAATAAAATTTTTCACTTCAGAAAACTCCAAACTTCTATTTATGAACTTATAAGGAAATATTTTGAGAGAGAGAGAGAGAGCAACAAAAAACACAACCAAGTTTAATTTTCTCACTCTCTATCATTAAGGGTATAAAATTCTTGCTTTTCACATTAGAGTAATTTAAAGGCTTACGAATTATTATAAATATATGGTCAAATTTGTTTTATCATTGAATTTAAAAGGAAAAAGATTTGAATAAATTTTCTAATTAATATCTTGGTTGTTACAATAGAAATGTCTTCAAATTGTCCATATATATATATATATATATATATATATATATATATATATATATATATCTAAAGCTGGCTAAAGATGCCACTAACTTTAATAAACCAACAATGAGATATTATGATATTATGGTCTTACCCTAACCTTGCATTAAAATAAATAATACGGCCCTAACTCATTACTAAATTATTTTATTCCGTACCATTTTTCGTTTTCATTCATTATTATATGATATGACACAGAGCTAAAGATAGTCACGAGCGCGAATGACCCATTCCTTTGTTTCGGCTACCTCACCCAAAATATATCACATTGATGTTTTCGCTACGTAGGTTGGCGTGGAAGCATGTTAATACCCCCAAACCCTCTACAGTTCGGTTGACGTGGTCAACCACAGCAATATATAAATGATGCTTACCACTTAGCTAACATAGTGGGATTCTTGAAAGCAACGTTCCACCAACTTCCAGGTTGTGGACTCCTTGCACCGCTAACAATAATGATAGCAAATCCCAGCTCGCCCAACCACAATTGAAAGAAATGCCAATTAAACCATCATCCATGGATATAGAAATAGAACCCAGTAATCTATTATCATAATAATGATTCCTTCACAATTTGAGGTCTATATGGATTCCCCTCACGGATGGAATAATTAATTATCAAATAAGTGGAAGTGGAATGCTTCTTCTCTGCCAGACATGCCTTGACACCTACCAGAATGATTCAATAGTTGTGGTGTTGGTGGTGGGACCCTAAACAATTACATAAGGGGAAAGGAAGCAGATAGAGGATCACATGTCTTCCTTTAACCTAACCATCTAGCTAGAAATCTCTGTTATTTTAATAAGATTTAGGACTGTTTTCAATTCAACAGGATATAAAGCTCCATTGGTACCATGCAAATGGATCTTCTCTTTTTGTATCATTAATTCAAATTTGGTAAAGTCTTTATCCTTGGCTGGCCCATGATGCAACACAACCGTGCAAACATTGAAAAACACTCCTCTTGTAATAAAGAGGGAAGCATAATAGAAAGCTTTATAATAAGAGTCACCATGCTTCTTGGCACAACAATGTCATGGTACTCTTATTCTTGAATAGCTTAAGAGGTCGTTCATAAGAAATTTCTGAGAAACTTCGGGCCAATTTGAGATGAAGAGCCTGCCAGAGATATCCAACCATCATTTATGAGAAGCTTTTACCTAGACTGTCATAATGATTTGAGACCAATATAAGTAGAAGTTGTTGGAACAATATGACTTTAAAAAATTAATAAGAATTTTAATTATAAAATTATAAATAACTTATAGAAAATAAGTTATTATCAAAATTGAAAAGAATCAGAAGTGTGCGAGGCATTGTCCTAAGCCGTATTTCCATCTCTCGTGTAGAAAATATTTAAAAATACCATCATAAGATACGACTGGTATCCTCCACCTACGAATACGATCGTGAAGGAGATTGATGAAGATTCTTTTAGCATCCAAAAAAAATAAAAAAAATTATTGTAGTAGAAAAAAAGAAATTTCTGAGAAACTTTGGTTCTGTTGGTATAACTAATTATCACTAGCCATGTGACAATATCAGAAAGATCATTGATCTGATGATATACTGATAATATGATGACTGACGGTTATTAAATCTAGATTGATTGAGTACCGATCTAGAATTTTGACTAATTCGCATTAGTAAGATACCAAGTTACAACTATAAAGTTACAGCTTTATAGGTAGGCCACATCGGCAATTTACCATCCTCACAACCATATCGGTGGGCTTGATGACTTGCTTAAGTCCTGTTATGAAATAAAACTAGTTTTCAGCTTCCTCCAGATTACAGCTTAGGTGGAGATTGGTAATACACCATCCTAGATATCTTCATTCTATTCCAAGATCATGCTTGAGAGCATCCATATGCCAAGGTCGGATTATCGCCGATGTCCTCGCCAGTAATCAACGACAACGCCAGCATTATCTCAAGACGAGATCGACTAAAAACTAATCTACCAATATAGTACTTGACTCAGTATTGAGAAGAATCTAGAATTTTCTGACTTTGATACAGTTATCATCTAGCTAGGTGATACTACACAATGTTTATCATTAGGATACCTTATTTATCTATTTAAATATCCGACTTCTTAAATAATTAAAAATATATAAAGAGTAGTGAGTCGAGTCGAATCCATGGAAAAGACAGTATTTTAATTTAAAATCTTTGATTTTATAAAAAAGAAGAAAAGATTTAAAGCAGTAATTAAAGTTGAAAAATAGAAATTAAAAGTGCAAAACAAATAACTTGGTACTGAGATCTATTATTTAGATCTTAGTACTACATGTAATAAAAATAAAGAATAAAAATTTAAAGAGCATAAAAATAAATTTTTTATTAATTAAAATTAAAACTTAAAATTTAAATATAAGAAATTTAAAAAGAGCAAGAAAGTAAATAAAAATCGGAATAAATGATTGAAGTTGATTGGCGCAGCCTCATCGGGAACATGGTTGATGATTTTTCCTTCTTCCTTCAAACTCCTTAAATCATATTGGGCTTCCTCTCTTTCTTCATCTATGGATCTTGATCTTAGATTGGAGTAGGCTTGAATATAGAAGACAAGCTCTTCTTCTCAACAACCTTTGTCTTGAAGTAGCCTTCAACCCAAGCTTTGTCTTCCATCCTGTACTAAACCCTTCTCTTTAATCAGAGATACTATGCTTTGTTTGGCTGGGTCTTATTTATGAGTGGAGAGTAGGCCTGAGGTGAAGAGTTTGTGCAACAGTCGGATTAAAACTCATGAGGAAGGATGCTCCCTACTGCTGGATCCTTGCTGGCCGTCGGATGGAGATCAGGCATTCCAAAAATCACCAAAATACCCTTGTTAATTGCTCAAATCAATTTGGATTCATTTCAAACCATTTGATTGGTTTTGATCATCATTTTCGGCCATTGGATTGCACAAAAGAAAGCTCTAGATTCCTGAATCAAGTCAACATCTATTTCTAACTGTCAGATCTCGATCGAAAAGACTCACCATCATTCGATCATGCTCAAATCAATGGGCCACCATTGCAGCATATGGTAAACATCAATCTGGGCTATCCGATCAAATGTTCAGTGTGACATCATCCATCCGATCATGCAAAAATCATCGAAAAGAAGCCAAAGCGCACCTTTTGTATTTTTCTTTCCAAAAAGAAACTTCTATTTCTTTAAAATGCCACATACATCCCACGAGGATTCCTCAAATAGTTTCTTCATTTTTTGTAATGCAGCATGCATATTCTTTTATTCACGCCAAAATTGAGTTCTGTTTTAAGTCTGATTTTCTTTCAATTTTTATTCTTTTAATTTATGAATAGAGCTCTTTACATTGGCAATCATCTTTCTTGCAAAATACTAATAGAAGTATTAATTTTTAAAAATAAAAATTAATTAATTTATAAATTAATATTTTTATTGATATATTTATGATACTTATCATACCCTCCAACTTGAATTTTGCTCGTTCTCGAGTAAAGAAAAAATTTAGTTTTAGATACCTTTTAGTTTAGTGTTTCAAATTTTATCGAATAATTTTTTTTAAAGGGCCATTGATATTCAATAGAGCGTAAGTGAGGTATATCATCGGGATATTAGTACTTAACTAATATAAAAATTATGTGAAGAATATTGAACCTTCTATGAACTTTTTTTAAATTATCCCTATCTTTATCTCTAAATTATCTAACTTTCATATGGATAAGTGTATTATTACTTCCGTCTTTCATTTATTAAAAAATTTTATTCATATTACCTACTTTTTGATGCAAATATTATTGCTTACTTAGGCAATGAAATCGAGTTACTCGGTAGAAAATTATTTTTTTTTAATATTGTAAAACTATGGAGTACCCTTTAAGCTTTCTGTTTAATCCATATAGCGAGTTTTTGAGCCAATGACTTCACCCAAATTAATTTGCTTTAGGACACTAGGTTTAAAATATCACTCAAGCATACTAGCTTGAATCAAATAGGCCACGAGTTAAGACTAGCTTTACAATGAGCTTTTTTATTCTTTCCATCTTTTGATGTAAAACTCAATGCTTGCTTAAGTAAAGAAGCCCGATTATATAGTGAGAAGTATATAAAATTATTTTATTTTAAAAATAATTTTTATAAAAAAATATATAGTTATCCTACATAAGTTCATATAAAGTAAACTTTTCTTTGACATTGGTAGGAAAAAAATAAAAAATGCTCAAAAAAAATTATTTATGTTCTAGATTTAACTCTTTTTTGGATTTTCTTAATACTTGATCCTTCAAAATCTCATAAATTCTCTGGTTCGTATATCAATTTTTTTTATAAAAAATACATGGTTCAACTCAATTCTTGAGCATAATTGGATGCTTAAATATTAAATACTAACTCCTTTGAGAAGTTTTAAAATTTTATTATTCTTCCTCTCAACTTAATCAATATTATCCTTAATGGAGAAAGAAAAATAAAGAATGCAATAAGGGACAGAAAAGAATACACCTTACTCAATGTGTTGTTGGTCCAATATGGGTCTTGAAGTTTTGGCCCTCCCTCTAACTTAGCTACCTGTCCTAAAAAGAAAATAAATTAAAAAGATAAATTTGATGTAAAAATTGAGTTGCCTCCCAGAAGCACAAAGTCTAATATCTTCAGCCAGACTTTTATGATTCTACTTATTCCGTGTCGAATATTGAATTGATAAATTTTAATAATTTTGGATTGCCAATCTTAGGAAGATAGCTTGCGATCTTTTTGTTGATAAATTTCATCAACTTATTGCTAATTTTAGGAAGATAGTTTATGACCCCTGTTGGTGCAGAAATCCGTCGCCGCCGGAGGTCGCCGCAATCGAGGCCGCTGGGCGCCGCCGGGGACCTGCAAAACGAAGTCCCGTCCGGAACCGGTGGGGTGGTGGCTCCGGCAGGACCCTCCGACGGTCAAGTTAGTTTCTGACCAACAGTAATGGAGTGCTCGGAATGAGTTCCGGAGCTTAGAGATGTGGAGGAGAGCTTAGAGAGTCAAGAGTCCAGAGAGCTTAGCCTTAGCGTGTCGGGAGGGTCCTTTATATAGTGGAGCTTGATGGTGACAACTGCAGCCGCGTGCTGGCGGGCCGCTCGAGGTTCGGCGGAGTCAGTCCCACTGGTGCCGTGTGCGGCGGATTGAGGGTGACAGCCATCGCCGCCTGGCAGTGGGTCGCTATCGCCCGCGGTGGACTGACCGATGGTGCGGCGGACTGACTGATGGTGATGGTTGCAGAGCTTGCCGAATGAAGGGTTGAAGGCCTTCATCGTGTGCCCATTTCGGAGGAGTTCGGGCTCCTGAAGAGGAAGATAGGAGGGAGTTCGGCTCCCATAGGCGTCTGGCAAGAGGTATGCAGCTAAGGCTCGTCCGCAGAAGAGTTCGGCTGCTGAGAAGCCGAAGCTCGGCCGTCTGGGGTTCGGCCGGCTGTTGGGCTTGGGCTGAGGCTTGGACACTTGAGAGTTCGGTAGGAGCTCGGTCGGCCGAAGTTTGATGAGGGCGACCGCTGAGGAGTTCGGCCCAGTGACGACTGCTGAGGAGTTCGGGCTCCTAAGTGACGACTGCTGAGGAGTTCGGCCGCTGAGATGACTTCATTGAAGCTCGGCCGCTTGGAGTCGGCCCGAAGGAGTTCGGCCGCTGAGAGGACTTCATTGAAGCTCGGCCGCTTGGAGTCGGCCCGAAGAAGTTCGGCCGAAGGGGAAACCTGGGAGGAGCCCGGATGGCCGAACGGGCGTCCGGGAGGAGTCCGTCTCCCGAAGAAGTCCAGCCGCTTGGAGTCCAAGGAGCTCGGCCCTCAGAAAGTTCGGCTGGCGGTGGGAGTTCGGCCCGGAGCCTGGCGCTGGGGAGTTCGGCAGCTAGGTAGTTTGGCCCGGACCTTGGCGCAGGGGAGTTCGGCCTCTAGGCAGTTCGGCCGTGGTAGGGGCTCGGCCTGGCGCCTGGCGCTATAGCTCTTCAGCGGCTACTGGTTACATTGGGCTGAGCGTCGGGCCGGGCTTCGGCAGGAGCGGGATTTATCCCCAACAGTAGCCCCCCCACTCCCGAGTTCAAAAATTGAAGGAAGGGAGTACCAAAACAGGCGACTGCCGAAGTCTTCTTCCAGGCTCCGCATTTGTTGCAGCTGAAGCTCGGGGGAGGTCTCATCTCCAGCCGATGTTTGGAGTTGAAATGGAACTCGTTTCCAGCTAAAGTCGATGAAGCTGATGTTGAAGCCGAAGTAAAACTCGCCTCCTTCGGTCGAGGTCGGATTTGAGCTCCTCGGGGGCGACATTATCTTCATCAGTTGAAGTCGACTCGAGGGAGACCTCCTATCTTGCAGCCGAGGTTGAAGTGCGCGCTCGGGGGAGATCTTATCTCCTACGGCCGAGCTTCCCTCGGGGGAGATCTTATCTCCTGCAGCCGAAGTGAAGTGCGCGCTCGGGGGAGATCTTATCTCCTGTAGCCGAGCTTCCCTCGGGGGAGATCTTATCTCCTGTGGCCGAGGTTGGTGCTCGTGTTAGGACGAGGTTCTCCTCCTGTTCCTAACCGAGGTTGTTTCGGTCGCTCGGGAGAGATCTTATCTCTAGCCGAGGTTGTCAACGGTCGCTCGGGAGAGATCTTATCTCTAGCCGAGGTTGGTGCTCGTGTTAGGACGAGGTTCTCCTCCTGTTCCTAACCGAGGTTGTTCCGGTCGCTCGGGAGAGATCTTATCTCTAGCCGAGGTTGTCAACGGTCGCTCGGGAGAGATCTTATCTCTAGCCGAGGTTGGCACCCGTGTTAGGACGAGGTTCTCCTCCTGTTCCTAACCGAGATTGTTCCGGTCGCTCGGAGAGATCTTATCTCTAGCCGAGGTTGGTGCTCGTGTTAGGACGAGGTTCTCCTCCTGTTCCTAACCGAGGTTGTTCCGGTCGCTCGGGAGAGATCTTATCTCTAGCCGAGGTTGGTGCTCGTGTTAGGACGAGGTTCTCCTCCTGTTCCTAACCGAGGTTGTTCGGTCGCTCGGGAGAGATCTTATCTCTAGCCGAGGTTGTCAACGGTCGCTCGGGAGAGATCTTATCTCTCGGGAGAGATCTTATCTCTAGCCGAGGTTGAAGTGCGCGCTCGGGGGAGATCTTATCTCCTACGGCCGAGCTTCCCTCGGGGGAGATCTTATCTCCTGCAGCCGAAGTGAAGTGCGCGCTCGGGGGAGATCTTATCTCCTGTAGCCGAGCTTCCCTCGGGGGAGATCTTATCTCCTGCGGCCGAGGTTGGTGCTCGTGTTAGGACGAGGTTCTCCTCCTGTTCCTAACCGGTCTCGGGAGAGATCTTATCTCTAGCCGAGGTTGTCAACGGTCGCTCGGGAGAGATCTTATCTCTAGCCGAGGTTGGTGCTCGTGTTAGGACGAGGTTCTCCTCCTGTTCCTAACCGAGGTTGTTCCGGTCGCTCGGGAGAGATCGCTCGGGAGAGATCTTATCTCTAGCCGAGGTTGTCAACGGTCGCTCGGGAGATCTTATCTCTAGCTCGGGGAGAGATCTTATCTCTAGCCGAGGTTGAAGTGCGCGCTCGGGGGAGATCTTATCTCCTACGGCCGAGCTTCCCTCGGGGGAGATCTTATCTCCTGCAGCCGAAGTGCGCGCTCGGGGGAGATCTTATCTCCTGCGACCGAGCTTATTGCTCGCGTTAGGACGAGGTTCTCCTCCTGTTCCTAACGCGGTTGGCCGCTTTTTCCCTGTCACTACATGGTTTTCGCATCCAGGAATAATATTATCGAAAGAAAGAAATTTTATTGAAAGGAAGTTACTAGTAGCGCATCCCCCAAATTCTGTATTTCAAGATCGTGATAACGTTGTTCCTCCGCATTTCTTCGGCAATAAGTTCCGGGGTGGACGACCTCCTCATGCTGAACTCCTCAATTTGGTGCAAGCTCTTGTTGCTGGGAGACGGCGAATCGCTGATGCACCGAGATCTTCCCAGGGGCAATGTGAACGACGCCGTAAGGTGGCCGACCTTCTTGCAGTCTCTGGCTACGGCAGCGCCCTTAGCCGATCTTTTTCTGCTTCAGGCCGGTACCGGAGGAATTTACCCAGCCGACCCGTTCTGACGAGCTCCTCAATTTCGTCTCGGAGCTGGATGCATCCCTCCGTGTCGTGGCCGTGGTCGTGATGGTAGAGGCAGTACTTATTTCGATCGCGCTTGTTTGGGGGAGATCGTAATCCTTCCGGTCTTGGCAGCTGGTGTTTTACTTCGGTGAGAATCTGGGTTCGAGGAGCGTTGAGGGGGGCATAGCGGCGGAACCTTCCGGGAGGAGGACTCCTTCGCGCCTCTTTATCAGGGCGAGTTCGAGGAGTTCGGGCCCGCCTGCTTTCGTAGGGGGTCTGCGAGTGCAGCCGAGCTTCACCCAGCTCTTCCTCGTCCGCCAGCCGGTCCTTTCTGACGAGCTCCTCATCTTTCAATTTGAAGGCTTCTTCCGCACGGGCATATCTCTCGGCTCGAGCCAGCAGGTCGGCGAAGTCCCTGGGATACCTTTTTTCCAGAGAGAACAGCAAGTTATTTTTCTGAAGGCCGCCCTTAAGTGCGGCCATCGCGACAGACTGGTCCAGGTCCCGGACTTCCAATGCCGCGGCGTTGAATCGAGTGACGTAAGTCCGGATGGATTCCCCTTGCTTCTGCTTGACGCTCATCAGGGAATCTGAACCTCGGCTCGGTCGTCGGCTGCTGATGAAGTGGGCCGCGAACCGACTGCTCATCTGGTCGAAAGAGAAGATCGTGTTGGGCTTCAACGCCGAGTACCAGTTCCTCGCTGCTCCCTTTAAGGTAGACGGGAAGGCTCGGCACAGCACGGCATCTGAAGCGCCGTGAAGCAGCATCATGGCCCGGAAGGCCCCCAGGTGATCAACCGGATCAGAAGTTCCATCCAGTTTCAGTTCAGATCTGAAGGGGGTCCACATCTTCAAAATTTTCTTCAATTTCTGATGGAAAAAGTGCAACCAACCGCGTTAGAATGAGAACTGTCTAACTAGCATAACTCGTTACGATGACCCCCAACATTCGGCTGCAGGAGATAAGATCTCCCCCGAGGGAAGCTCGGCCGTAGGAGATAAGATCTCCCCCGAGCGCGCACTTCAACCTCGGCTAGAGATAAGATCTCTCCCGAGCGACCGTTGACAACCTCGGCTAGAGATAAGATCTCTCCCGAGCGACCGTTGACAACCACGAGTGCCAACCTCGGCTAGAGATAAGATCTCTCCCGAGCGACCGTCGACAACCTCGGCTAGAGATAAGATCTCTCCCGAGCGACCGGAACAACCTCGGTTAGGAACAGGAGGAGAACCTCGTCCTAACACGAGTGCCAACCTCTCGGCTAGAGATAAGATCTCTCCCGAGCGACCGTTGACAACCTTGGCTAGAGATAAGATCTCTCCCGAGCGACCGAAACAACCTCGGTTAGGAACAGGAGGAGAACCTCGTCCTAACACGAGCACCAACCTCGGCCGCAGGAGATAAGATCTCCCCCGAGGGAAGCTCGGCTACAGGAGATAAGATCTCCCCCGAGCGTGCACTTCACTTCGGCTGCAGGAGATAAGATCTCCCCCGAGGGAAGCTCGGCCGTAGGAGATAAGATCTCCCCCGAGCGCGCACTTCAACCTCGGCTAGAGATAAGATCTCTCCCGAGCGACCGTTGACAACCTTGGTTAGAGATAAGATCTCTCCGAGCGACCGTTGACAACCTTGGCTAGAGATAAGATCTCTCCCGAGCGACCGGAACAACCTCGGTTAGGAACAGGAGGAGAACCTCGTCCTAACACGAGCACCAACCTCGGCTAGAGATAAGATCTCTCCCGAGCGACCGAACAACCTCGATTAGGAACAGGAGGAGAACCTCGTCCTAACACGAGCACCAACCTCGGCTAGAGATAAGATCTCTCCCGAGCGACCGGAACAATCTCGATTAGAAACAGGAGGAGAACCTCGTCCTAACACGGTGCCAACCTCGGCTAGAGATAAGATCTCTCCCGAGCGACCGTCGACAACCTCGGCTAGAGATAAGATCTCTCCCGAGCGATCGGAACAACCTCGATTAGGAACAGGAGGAGAACCTCGTCCTAACACGAGTGCCAACCTCGGCTAGAGATAAGATCTCTCCCGAGCGACCGTTGACAACCTCGGCTAGAGATAAGATCTCTCCCGAGCGACCGAAACAACCTCGGTTAGGAACAGGAGGAGAACCTCATCCTAACACGAGCACCAACCTCGGCCGCAGGAGATAAGATCTCCCCCGAGGGAAGCTCGGCTACAGGAGATAAGATCTCCCCCGAGCGCGCACTTCACTTCGACTGCAGAAGATAAGATCTCCCCCGAAGGAAGCTCGGCCGTAGGAGATAAGATCTCCCCCGAGCGCGCACTTCAACCTCGGCTGCAAGATAGGAGGTCTCCCTCGAGTCGACTTCAACTGATGAAGATAATGTCGCCCCCGAGGAGCTCAAATCCGACCTCGACCGAAGGAGGCGAGTTTTACTTCGGCTTCAACATCAGCTTCATCGACTTTAGCTGGAAACGAGTTCCATTTCAACTCCAAACATCGGCTGGAGATGAGACCTCCCCCGAGCTTCAGCTGCAACAAATGCGGAGCCTGGAAGAAGACTTCGGCAGTCGCCTGTTTTGGTACTCCCTTCCTTCAATTTTTGAACTCGAGAGTGGGGGGGCTACTGTTGGGGATAAATCCCGCTCCTGCCGAAGCCCGGCCCGACGCTCAGCCCAATGTAACCAGTAGCCGCTGAAGAGCTATAGCGCCAGGCGCCAGGCCGAGCCCCTACCACGGCCGAACTGCCTAGAGGCCGAACTCCCCTGCGCCAAGGTCCGGGCCGAACTACCTAGCTGCCGAACTCCCCAGCGCCAGGCTCCGGGCCGAACTCCCACCGCCAGCCGAACTTCCTGAGGGCCGAGCTCCTTGGACTCCAAGCGGCTGGACTTCTTCGGGAGACGGACTCCTCCCGGACGCCCGTTCGGCCATCCGGGCTCCTCCCAGGTTTCCCCTTCGGCCGAACTTCTTCGGGCCGACTCCAAGCGGCCGAGCTTCAATGAAGTCCTCTCAGCGGCCGAACTCCTTCGGGCCGACTCCAAGCGGCCGAGCTTCAATGAAGTCCTCTCAGCGGCCGAACTCCTTCGGGCCGACTCCAAGCGGCCGAGCTTCGGTGAAGTCCTCTCAGCGGCCGAACTCCTTCGGGCCGACTCCAAGCGGCCGAGCTTCAATGAAGTCCTCTCAGCGGCCGAACTCCTTCGGGCCGACTCCAAGCGGCCGAGCTTCGGTGAAGTCCTCTCAGCGGCCGAACTCCTTCGGGCCGACTCCAAGCGGCCGAGCTTCAATGAAGTCGTCTCAGCGGCCGAACTCCTCAGCAGTCGTCACTTAGGAGCCCGAACTCCTCAGCAGTCGTCACTGGGCCGAACTCCTCAGCGGTCGCCCTCATCAAACTTCGGCCGACCGAGCTCCTACCGAACTCTCAAGTGTCCAAGCCTCAGCCCAAGCCCAACAGCCGGCCGAACCCCAGACGGCCGAGCTTCGGCTTCTCAGCAGCCGAACTCTTCTGCGGACGAGCCTTAGCTGCATACCTCTTGCCAGACGCCTATGGGAGCCGAACTCCCTCCTATCTTCCTCTTCAGGAGCCCGAACTCCTCCGAAATGGGCACACGACGAAGGCCTTCAACCCTTCATTCGGCAAGCTCTGCAACCATCACCATCAGTCAGTCCGCCGCACCATCGGTCAGTCCGCCGCGGGCGATAGCGACCCACTGCCAGGCGGCGATGGCTGTCACCCTCAATCCACCGCACACGGCACCAGTGGGACTGACTCCGCCGAACCTCGAGCGGCCCGCCAGCACGCGGCTGCAGTTGTCACCATCAAGCTCCACTATATAAAGGACCCTCCTGACACGCTAAGGCTAAGCTCTCTGGACTCTTGACTCTCTAAGCTCTCCTCCACATCTCTAAGCTCCGGAACTCATTCCGAGCACTCCATTACTGTTGGTCAAAAACTAACTTGACCGTCGGAGGGTCCTGCCGGAGCCACCACCCCACCGGTTCCGGACGGGACTTCGTTTTGCAGGTCCCCGGCGGCGCCCAGCGGCCTCGATTGCGGCGACCTCCGGCGGCGACGGATTTCTGCACCAACAATCCCATTCTTAGATCTTTATTTGTTAAGAATTTCACCTATTTGTTCTTCCAAAATGCTCATGAATTGAGTTTTTGAGTTAGAACTTAAATCTGATGCAATGGATACTGAGAGGATGTCATTTGGTTCTAAATATTTATGCACAAATGTGATTAAAGATGGCTTCAACTCTGAAGATAGATTAATATGAACTTGCTTAAATAATTTCATTAGCTTCTCGTTGTGTGCCCCTTGCTTTTTGTAGGAAGAACAGGCTTCTAAGACTGAAGGAAACAAAACTTTAAGTTTACATAACTCGGATAACTCATCTATTTTCTTCTTTTCTTTGCCTGTCTCACTCAGATTGGAACCAGCATCAGTACCAATTCTGGACTTAAGTTCTTCTATGCGGTTAGTCTCAGTACTAATATCTACTTTTAAATTTTTATTTTAGCTAGCATTAGTACTAGTCTTTTTCATCTGATCTTGGTATGGATCTTTAAGAATCCTACAACTTTTAAGTTTAGTAGTACTTTGGCATTCTCAAATTAGAGATTTTTAGATGGAACATGGGATTGATAACTAGGTCCAAGTGGTTGATGGACATTGGGTAAGTTATTTCTAGGATTTACTATTGGTTGGCTCAGCAATTGATCTGATTTTCTCCTCATGGTGGACTTAGCTAACTATCCTAGTTGTACTTCTAGCTTGACGATGAATTATTGTTAAATCATAGTTAGTTGTTGAAGTTGATTAAACCTATCATTAGTTAGATTGGTCTATTGAGGTGATAGGTATATTGGTTGATTGTAATATGGTGGTTGGATAAACTGATTAAGCTAACCTCGATTATAGACATAATTCTGATATTGGGGCATATTTTGAAAGTTTTGTACCAGAGGAATTTGGATCTAAGCCTGAGTTTGTTGGAATTTTTAAGAAAAATTAGGATGGTTCCTCCAATCTTGGTTATATGAGTTTGAGAATGGATCATTAACCGGCTTGGAGTAGTCTTATATAACCTGAATTTATTCCTGAATGAAAGATGAAAATTGTATAGCCATGGAAGATTCACTCATATGATATGTTGGGCTAGCATAGATAGAATAAATCTCCTAATAATTAGAAGATGATGTGAATTGTACAGGAGATTATTGATCTAGGATTAAAAATTGATCTAATTTCTAGACAAGAAGATTGATTTTATCTAATTTAGAGTTATTAGGTTCAAGTTAGCCTTAGAACTAGATTTTGGATGTTTAAACTCATATATTTCTATCTGCTTTTGGTAAGGAATCAACCTTTCATAGAAAAATAGTGAAGCATGGTTGATCAAATTTTCAATCAAGATGTCAAATAAGGCATAGGATTTGTCTTCACTTTTGCTCATGAAAGCTTGAATAATTTACCACTTAAAAAGACCATAGTGCGGGCATTTTCTAAGTTCTTTAAGTCTCTTCCATAACTTGTGAATTTATTCTTCTAGAAGCTAAGCAAATCTAGTGATGGCTCATCTTATGGTGTTGGTTTGACCTATGGAATATAATTTCTTAAGAAATTTGTATTATATTTTAGCGCAAATTTGGATAGGTCTTTCTATTAATAAAAAAGGGAACAAGGTCCATCTAAAGGCATCATCATTAAGATTTTGGATCTTCACTATAGAACATATTTCTAAGAACTCATCTGGATGCTTGTAAGGATTTTTATTGGTGTTCCCATAAAAAGATGGGAGCATCTAGATTGTGATCGATTTGATCTCATAATGACTTGCAGGGATATTAGGTAAGCGGATACAAGTTGATGGATTATAGGTGAAATAAATAAAGTATTTCTTTATCTACCTAAGTGGTTTTCTAGAATTTTCAGTCATTTGATTATCATGTTTAATATGAATCAGCCATTCAATTTCAGGATTGGGTTCAACTAGATCAGAAAACAGAGATCTCCTATCGTGCATATACTAGTGCAATCCCAATGTATGGTTCAGATTTTTTTTTTTTTGGAGAGAAAAGGAGAAAAAGAGAGAAAATAGTTCTAAAGAAGAGAACCTAGGGATTCTTAAAGCTAAGAAGAGAGAGAAGAATTAGTTATGGTTAGGTTTGATGTTAGTCAGCAATCAAGTTAGGTAATCAATCCTAACTAAGGATTATCCTAGATCTATACAACTCCTAATTGCCAAAGTCACCTTCATGCCCTCCAAGTATAAGATCAGCCAGTCAACTGGCCAGTTAAATATAAGATTGATGGGTATCCCCTCATTGTTTTCTTTAAATACCAATTAAATTGATCAGGTAAGCTAATAGAACTAATTAGATAACCATCTTCTTTCGAGATGTGATTCTTGAACTATTTTTCTAGATACCAGTTAAACTGACTAATCCTAATTCGGTCCAACTCTTAGGATTTCTTATCCTAGTGAGTTTGAGTTCCTTGAGGATCAATATCTAATTGATTTTAAATTAAAGGCTTAGGTGAATGTGAATGAAGGGTTGTAATTTTTGGACCAAGAAAGGGTGATGAAATCCTCATCTTATCTTATTAATGGGTGTTATCCTTAAGTTAATTTGAGATGAATATGCACAACCAATTTTAAATAATAAATTCTATGTAACTAAATTAGATGCATGAAACTAATTAGACTTTGAGATGCTCACCTTATCTCCAGCAATCATCAAAAATAAATAAAATAAAATAAATCTAAATGGTGAATGTTCTAAGCAATTAGGATTTTTATTCTTATCATAAAATTTTTTATTAGATTTGAATAGATTATTTTTAATTAATTTAAAAAAAATTAACTGAAAAAAAGAGATCTAGGATTAGGATTGATCTCACTAAGCAAAATTGAAAGCTTTTTTCCTCTATTTTTTGTTTCTTTCTTTTTTTGCAAAGAAAATAAAAAAAAGTTAGTAAGCTATATTTATAAAAAAATTATAAAAATTAAAAATTTTAACATTGGTGCCTCCTTTGGCAACGACACCAAAAACTTGATAGTACATGATGTTTGTCGTTAAGACATCATGTTTATTAGTTTAAATATCTGACTTCTTAAATAATTAAAAATATGTAGAGAAGGATCGAATCCACAAAGAAGATAATGTTTTGATTTGAAATATTTGATTTTATAAAAAAGAAAAAAAATTTAAGTAGTAATTAAAGTTAAAAAATAAAAATTAAAAGTACAAAAAAATAACTTGGTATTAAGATCTACTATTTAAATCTTAGCATCTATATGCAATAAAAAATAAAAAAAAAATTTGAAAAATATGAAAATAAATTTTATATTAATTAAAATTAAAATTTAAAATTTAAATATATGAAATTTAAAAAGAGTAAGAAAGTCAATAAAAACTGGAATAATGGGTTGAAGTTGATTGGCGTAGTCTCGTCGGAAAGATGGTTGATGACATTTTCTTCTTCCTTCAAACTTCTGAAAGCATATTGGGCTTCCTCTTTTTCTTCCTCTTTAAAACTTGACCTTAGATTGGAGTAGGCTTGAAGATGGTGTGGGAGACAAGCCCTTCTTTTCAGCACCCTTTGAAGCAGCTTTCAACCCAAGCTTTGTCTCCCACCATGTACCAAACCCCTCTCTTTGATCAGAGATACTATGCTTTATTCAACTGGGTCTTATTTATAGAGTGGAGAGTAGGCCTGGCATGAAGAGTTTGTGCGATAGTCGGATAAAAACTCATAAGGAAGGGCCCTGCCTATTGCTGGATCCTTGTTGGCCATCGGATGGAGATCGGACATTCCAAAAATCACCAAAATACCCTTGTTAATAGCTCAAATTAGTTTGAATTCATTTCAGGCCATTTGATTGGTTTTGATCGTTGTTTTCGGCCATTGTTTTGTGCAAAAGAAAGCTCCAAATTCTTGAATAAAGTCGGCATCTATTTCTAACCATTGAATCTCGATCGAAAAGACTCACCGTCGTTCGATCATGCTCAAATCAATAGACCACTGCAGCATATGGTAAACATCAATCTAAGCCATCCGATCGAATGTTCAGCACGACATCATCCATCCGATCATGCAAAAACCATAAAAAATAAGCCAAAGCATGTCTATTGTATTTTTCTTTCCAAAAAGAAACTTTTGTTTTTTTAAAATACCATATATGTCTTATGAGGATTCCTAAATAGTTTCTTCATTTTTTTGTAATGCTGCATGTGTCCTCTTTTATTTTATGCCATGATTGAGTTATATTTTAAGTTTGATTTTCTTTCAATTTTTGTTCTTTTAATCTATGAATCGAATTCTTTATATTGATGATCATCTTTCCTACAAAACACTAATAGAAATATTAATTCTTAAAAATAAAGATGAATTAGTTTGTAGACTAATACTTTTATTGATATATTTATGATACTTATCACTAGGCTATAGTTGTCCTCCAACTATACTACAGTCAATCTCCATATGGGCTAAGAGCCCATAGTTGCCACCAAGCTGACAAGTCCGTTATAGCAAATTAATGGCCTAACAAACTTTAAGAGGCCTAAACGGTCTAAGCAATTTTTTTTTATAAATAGAGGGGTAGGGTATCCTTCCAAAGGTAAGCACAAGGTTCATGGAGTTAACACTCTGTTGATATCTGCACTCGACTTTCTCACTCAAGAAAGATCGAATCCTAATCTTTTTTCCACAAATCCTTCTTTCTAGCCTTCTAGCTTTTCATTTCCACTTTTTATTCTTAAGGCCTCAACTAACTTAGGTATCGGAGGGTCCTAAACCAAAGGATACCTTACCGAATTTTAGGACTTCTTTATAGGTTGACTCATGATCTACATCAACTCAACCTAGATTAGCTCTCTAGCAGGTATTTTCTTTGACGATCTGAAGCCCTACTATAATAGATTGGCATTAGAGAAAAGGTACTTTATCCAAATTTTGAGGAAATGATAAAGAAGGCATAAAATCCGACTCTATCTTCTCCAAGAATTGCTCTGGACATAGTTCAACCATAATCTTTGGTGATAGTTGACCTACAATAGTTTAATCTCTTGCTGTAGCAAGTCCAAGCTCTCACTAATGCCATGCAATAACTCGAGCATGCAACGGAATGACGGTGATAAATACTATAAATATATTAATAAAAAATATTAATATATATATTAATTAATATTTATTTAAAGAATTGATGCTTTATTTATGTTTTGCAGGAAAGATCTTCACCAATGTAAAGTGCTTAATTTTTTGATAAAAAGAATCAAATTTGACACAAATCAAAGCTAATTAAAATAAAGAAGAAAAGAAAACTAGAAGTTTTAAATGAATATATATATATATATATAAACTGGCCCAATTCCAGCCAGTTTGCTTAAGAAATTTAGCTCGACCGCAGATTGACTCAATGCGATCTGCACGAACTAGCAAAGCTTGTTCTAGCTAGCTGCCTACACTAGAAATTGGCCTAGCCTAGCAGCATTGATGTCAGCCTGACATCAGAATTCATACGACGCACAGGTAGGGTGGTGGACCTAGCTTTCACGTGGTCTACGGGCGGGGCTTCATCAGGCACTAACAGACGGTCCTGAGTAGTCCAGGGCAAGATCCAATGGAGGAGATGGTTTCTAGTCTCAGGAGACTTTCCCAGTGCTATTCGACAGTCCTAAGAGCACTCGATCAAGATTCAATGGCCCAAAATTCTCTATGAATGATCTAACGAACAGGAAAGCATCTGATTTGATTCAAATTCTTCCATGCCTTTGTGCACGATGTGACGACATCCAACGGTCTGATGGATAATTGGATGGCTCAGAATAAAGCCAATTTTCATCTAAGGCTTCTCAGGATCCTTTTATGTGTGATCAGATGGCCATGATTCAATCAAATGGTGATCCAATGGCTGGAAAGGGTTGCTGACTCTTTTTGAAGCACTATTCCAACTCAAATCAGGTTTTTGACCTATAAAGGAACCTTGATGGCCATCCAAGCTATGATCACCTTCCCTAGGGGGATTACCCCTCTTACACCAAGCCGTAGGCACCTTTTCTCTTTCTCTCTCCTCCTCTCTCTTTTTTCTTTCTTCTTTTTTTTTTCTTTCTTCTTCTTCCACCCTTCATCGAGAAGTTTGAAGATGCTGGAGATGAGCAGATCATCAACCATGCATGGCTAAAGATCTGAATCATAGAGATGTAGATGGAGTCTTTTAAGCATGGATTAAAATTTTTTTCTTTATATTTTATAATTTTTTTATTATATTATTCTTGTTGGGGATAAACCACGCTCCTGTCGAAGTTCAGCCTGATGCTTAACCTAATGCAATTGATAATCATGAAAGAGCTTCGATCGAAAATTCTCCTCTAGCGGCTGGACCCTAGCCGAACTTCTCCAGTGGCCAAACCTTAGTCGAACTCCTTCAGTCGGCCGAACTCTTCCAATGGTCAAATCTTAGTCGAACTCCTTCAGTCGATCGAACTTCTCAGCGGTCGAGCACCAGCCGAACTCCTCCAGCGGTTGAACTCCTTTCGAACTTCTTCCTCAGTCGAACTCCCTCCGGACTTCTCTTTCAGTTGGATTTTTATAGGAGCCGAACTTCCTCTGGATCCTTCCTTAGGTCAGATTTCTTTAAGAGCCAAATTCCTTTCGGACTCCTTCTTCAGTCAAGTTTCTATAGGAGCCGAACTCCTTTCAAACTTCTCCTTCAGTCAAGTTTCTACAGGAGTCGAACTCCTTTCGGATCTCTCCTTCAGTTGGATTCCTCCAGGAGTCGAACTCCTTTCGGACTCTTCCTTCAGTCAAGTTTCTATAGGAGCCAAACTCCTCCTTCAGTCAAGTTTCTATAGGATCCAAACTCCTTCCAGATCCCTCCTTCAGTCGGATTCCTCCAGGAGCCAAACTTCTTCTAGACTCCTCCTTCAGTTAAGTTTCTATAGGAGCCGAATTCCTCTTTCAGTCGAATTTCTCTAGGAGTCAAACTTCCTTCGGACTCCTCCTTCAGTCAGATTTCTACATGTGTCCAAACTTCTCTGAAATTGACATACGTCAAAGTTCTTCACCCCTTCATATGGCTCCGAGCAGTCCACTATCAGATGGCTGCAGCTGTCACTATTAGTCTACTATAAGCGACGTCAGACTATGTGACAAGCGGTGCCTCCCTCCGTGATAGACTCCATCAGGTCTCGAGCGGCCCGTTACTAGATGGCTATGGCTATCACTATCAATCTACTATAGACTTCGTCTATAAAAAGAAATCCTCCAGATATGTTTTCTCTAAGCTCTCTTCTTCTTTCCAAAAACTCCGTGAAACTCTTTTCTGAGCACTCCATTTCTATTGGCTAGAAGAGCTGACTTGATCATCGGAGGATCCTATTGGAGCCAACACCTCCGACTCTGGATGAAACTTTATTTTGCAGATCACCGATGGTGACCTCGTCTTCCTCAGCCCTAGCTCGATCCAATGTCAACCAGATTCTGTACCAATAGAATTGGCGCTAAAGAAAGGGCTCTCTATTTCTGAGGTATCCTTATTCTTAAAGAAGTGCTCAATCGATCCTGTCGATCTTCTTCTTCAAGGTTCATCTCCACCCTCTTCCTCAATCCTAAGAAATGCCTTTAAAGAAGGTGACTATCCGAAGATCTACCACTTCTGTCGTTAGGTCTGAGCTAGATCCATCTATTCTTACTCCATTGTCGATGCTCCAACCCCCACCTTCATCGATAACCATGGTAGATTTGGAGCAGTTTAACCTATTGATGCAGCAAATTCAGAATCTTATCGAAATGGTGCAGGCCATGCGACAATCTTTGATGGCGGTTCTGCTAGAAAACCCACCATCAGAATATCAGAAATTGATCCCAAGGAGAAGCACTTGGGTTAGCATACTCGTCGCCCTTGGAAAGAAAAAATAGAAAGCAGAAGATTCATGTTCGAATCATGATTCTCCTCCAAAAGAGATCTTTCCCATCTACATCTGGAAGCCATCCAAGATCTACGATCGAGATGACGTCCTCGATCAAAAACTATAAGAGATGGATCGATGGATTGAAGAACTCCACCACATCGCCTCGATTCTCCATGATGATGTCGGCACTGATCCTTCTTTCTCTCTCCAAATTATGCAAGAGCCCACTCTGTCGAATTTCAAGCTTTCTCAATTCGAAAGCTACGACGGAACCTCTAATTCGATCGATCACTTAGAGGCCTTTCGGACTATGATGCTGCTCCATGGTGCACCAGACGCCATATTATTTCGAGCTTTTCTATCTACCTTAAAGAAAGAAGCAAAAAATTGGTACTCAAAATTGAAGCTAGGTACGTTATTCTTTATAGATCAGATAAGCCATCAATTTATGGCTTACTTCGTCAGCAACCGACGTTCACACCGAGATTTAGATTTTTTGATGAATGTCAAGTAGAAGGAGAAAAAATACATCCGAGCTTATGTCATCCAGTTTAATGTTGCTGCATTAAAGATTTGAAACCTGGATCAGTCTATTACAATGGCTGCACTCAAGGGCGACCTTCAGAAGAATGATTTGCTATTCTTTCTAAAGAAGAAGTATCCCAGGAACTTTGTCGATCTGCTAGCTTAGGTTGAAGGATATGTCCGAGCGAAAGAAGCTTTCAAATTGAGAGATGAGGGAGTCATAGGAGAGCGGTCGATAGACGAGTCTAGTAAACTAGCGGCTAATGGAGGATCGAATGAAGTTCGACTGCGCTCACGGACTACCCCCGAGTGCAAGCAAGCCCAAACTCCTCCTCGAGCTCATCATCAAAGAAGTCCTAATAGAAGGATGCGAAGCAGTCCTCTCCCTAGAAGGTTCCACAACTATGCCCCTCTTAATACTCCTAAAGCTCAAGTTCTGATGAAAACTAAGAATCAGCTATCAAGACTAGAAAAATTACGATCTCCCCCAAACAAGCATGATCGAAGCAAGTATTGCCTCTACCATCGTAACCATGGCCATGATATTGAAGAATGCATTTAGCTTCGAGACGAAATCGAAGAGCTCATTGGGAGAGACCAGTTGGGTCGATTCCTCAGATGCCAGTCTGAAGCAAGAGAAGATCAATCAGGAGTGCTGCTGTAGCCAGAACCACCAATAAGGGAAGAATAATAAGGAGATCGACCACCTCTTGACATCATCAATCCAATCTCTGGGAAACTTAGTGCTTCGGTGAGCTGCCATCTCTCAACCTCAAAGATAAGAGAAGCTTGCCCCAAATCGAAAAGGCTAGTATGAAATAGAGAAGATCATCCAACACGAAACTTATCGTCTGAAGGAGCTTGGAGGAATAATGCTCCCACGATCATTGAATTTAGAAAATCTGAGGATTTACTATCAATAATTTTTCTTTAATAAAACTCCTCCATTTCAATATTATTATTTCTTAGTGCAAAAACTATGTGATGACAGAAAAGAAGTAATCAATAATGGTCATATTAGGAATAGGAGGAGAATCTCATCCTAACATGAGCAAGTCGAAGGCCTTCAACCTCGGCTGGAGATAAGATCTCTTCCAAGCTCCAACATCTACATCAATACGAGATAAGATCTCCTTTAACCTTGGCTGGAGATAAGATCTCTCCCGAGCTCTAACGTCTACGTTAATCAGAGATAAGTCTCCTTCAAACTCGACTGAAGATAAGATCTCCCCCAAGCTCCAATATCTACATCAATAGGAGATAAGATCTCCTTCAACCTCGACTAAAGATAAGATCTCCTCCGAGTTCCAATGCCTACGTCAACCAGAGATAAGCTCTCCTTCAATCTCGACTGAAGATAAGATCTCCCCCGAGCTTTAACTTCAACATCAATAGGAGAATAGATCTCCTCCAACCTCGACTGAAGATAAGATCTCCCCTGAGCTCCAACATTTACGTCAAGCAGAGATAAGATCTCCTTCAATCTCGACTAGAGATAAGATCTTCTTTGAGCTCCAACATCTACGTCAACCAAAGATAAGATCTTCTTCAATCTCGACTGGAGATAAGATCTCTTCCGAGCTCCAACGCCTACATCAACAGTAGATAAAGATCTTCTTCAACCTTGACTGGAGATAAGATCTCCCTCGTGCTCCAACATCTACATCAACAGAAGATAAGATCTTTTTCAACCTCGTCTGGAGATAAGATCTCTTCCGAACTGCAACATCTATATCAATAGGAGATGAGATCTCCTTCAATCTCGACTTGAGATAAGATCTCCTCCAAGCTCCAATATCTATGTTAATTGGAGATAAGATCTCCTTCAACCTCGACTGGAGATAAGATCTCCTCTGAGCTCCAACGCCTACATCAATAGGAGATGAGATCTTCTTCAACCTCTGCTGGAGATAAGATCTCCCCCGAGCTCCAACATATACATCAACAGAAGATGAGATCTCCTTCAACCTCAGTTGGAGATAAGATCTCCCCCGAGCTCCAACATCTACGTCAACAGGAGATGAGATTTTCTTCAACCTCGATTGAAGATAAGATCTCCCCCAAGCTCCAACGTCTACATCAACAGAAGATGAGATCTCCTTCAACCTCGACTGAAGAGATAAGATCTCCCTTGAGCTCCAACGTCTATGTCAACTGAAGATGAGATCTCCTTCAATCTCGATTGGAGATAAGATCTCCTCCGAGCTCCAACATCTACGTCAACCGAAGATGAGATCTTCTTCAACCTCGATTGGAGATAAGATCTCCCTCGAGCTCCAACATTTACGTCAATCAAAAATGAGATCTCTTCAACCTCGATTGAAGATAAGATCTTCTCTGAGCTCCAACGCCTACATCAATAGGAGATAAGATCTCCTTCATCCTTGGCTGGAGATAAGATCTCCTCCGAGCCCCAATGCCTACATCAATATGAGATAAGATCTCTTTCAACCTCAACTGGAGATAAGATCTTACCTGAGCTACAACATTTACGTCAACAAGAGATAAGATCTCCTTCAACCTCGATTGGAGGTAAGATCTCCTTTGAGCTCCAACATCTACATCAATAGGAGATAAGATCTTCTTCAACCTCGATTGAAGATAAGATCTCCTCCGAGCTCCAATGTCTATATCAATAGGAGATAAGATCTCCTTCAACTTTGACTGGAGATAAGATCTTCTTCGAGCTCCAACGACTACATTAACTGGAGATAAGATCTCCTTCAACCTCGGCTAGAGATAAGATCTCTCTCAAGCTCCAATGTCTATGTCAACCAGAGATAAGATCTCCTTCAATGTCGGCTAGAGATAAGATCTCTCCTGAGCTCCAATGTCTATGTCAACAGGAGATAAGATTTTTTTCAACCTAAGTTGGAGATAAGATCTCCTCCGAGCTCCAACACCTACATCAACAGGAGATAAGATCTCCTTCAATGTTGGCTGGAGATAAGATCTTCCTCGAGCTCCAACATCTACGTCAACAAAAGATGAGATCTCCTTCAACCTAGGCTGAAGATAAGATCTCTTCCGAGCTCCAACATCTACATCAATCAGAGATGAGATTCTCTTCAACCTCGGTTGGAGATAAAAAATCTCCTTCGAGCTCCAATGTCTATATCAATAGAAGATAAGATCTGTTTCAACCTTGGTTGGAGATAAGATCTCCCCCGAGCTCCAACGTCTACATCAATAGGAGATAAGATCTCCTCCGAGCTCCAACATCTACGTCAATCGAAGATAAGATCTCCTTCAACTTCAGTTGGAGATAGGATCTTCCTCAAGCTCCAACAACTACATCAATTGGGGATAAGATCTCCTTCAACCTCAGTTGGAGATAAGATCTCTTCTGAGCTTCAACGTCTACGTCAATAAGAGATAAGATCTCCTTCAACCTCGGCTGGAGATAAGATCTCCCCCAAGCTCCAACATCTACGTCAATAGGAGATGAGATCTCCTTCAACCTCGATAAAAGATAAGATCTCCCTCGAGCTCCAACATCTACGTCAATCGAAGATGAGATCTCCTTCAACCTCGGTTGGAGATAAGATCTCTCTCGAGCTCAAACATCTACATCAATCAGAGATGAGATCTCTTTCAATCTCGACTGGAGATAAGATCTCCTTCGAGCTTTAACACCTACATCAATAGAAGATAAGATCTTCTTCATCCTCAGCTGGAGATAAGATCTTCCCTAAGCTTCAATGCCTACATCAACAAGAGATAAGATCTTCTTCAACCTCGGCTAGAGATAAGATCTCCCCCGAGCTCTAACATCTATGTCAACAGGAGATAAGATCTTGGTTGGAGATAAGATCTCCTCCGAGCTTCAATGCCTACATCAATAGGAGATAAGATCTCTTTTAACCTAGGTTAGAGATAAGATCTCCTCTGAGCTCCAACATCTATGTCAATAGGAGATAAGATCTTTTTCAACCTCGACTGGAGATAAGATCTCCCCCAAGCTCCAACGTCTATATCAACAGAATATAAGTTCTCCTTCAACCTCGGTTGGGGATAAGATCTCTCTCGATCTCTAATGTCTACGTCAATAGAAGATAAAATCTCCTTCAATCTCGACTAAAGATAAGATCTCCTCCAAGCTCCAATGTCTACATCAATAGAAGATAAGATCTCCTTCAACCTTGGTTGGAGATAAGATCTCTCCCAAACTCCAACGTCTATATCAATAGGAGATAAGATCTTCTTCAACCTCGACTAGAGATAAGATCTCCTCTGAGCTCCAACATCTACGTCAATCGAAGATAAAATCTCCTTCAACCTCGGTTGGAGATAAGATCTCTCTTGAGTTCCAACATCTACATCAACAGGAGATAAGATTTTCTTTAACCTCGATTGAAGATAAGATCTCCCCCAAGCTCCAATGCCTACATTAATAGGAGATAAAATTTTCTTCAACCTCGGTTAGAGATAAGATCTCCTCCGACCTCCAACGTCTATGTCAATCGGAGATAAGATCTTCTTCAACCTCAGCTAGAGATAAAATCTCCTACGATCTCCAACATCTACGTCAATAGGAGATAATACCTCCTTCAACCTCGGTTGGAGATAAGATCTCCCTCGAGCTTCTTTTTTGTACTTTCTTTCTTTGAATTTCAAACTCAAGAATGGGGAGACTATTATTGCAGATAAATCCTACTCCCATCGAAGTTCAGCTTGATGCTTAGCCTAATGCAATCGGTAATCAGGGAAGAGCTTCAATCGAGAATTCTCCTCCAACGATCAGATCCCTGCCAAACTCCTTCAGTGGCCAAATCTTAGCCAAACTCCTTCAGCCGATCGAACTCTTCCAGTAGCCAAATCTTAGCCGAACTTCTTCAACCGATCGAACTTTTTAGCGATCGAGTTTCAGCCGAACTCATCCAGCAGTCGAACTCCTCCTGGGCTTCTTCCTCAATTGAACTCCCTCCGGACTCCTCCTTCAGTTGGATTTCTATAGGAGTCAAACTCTTTCCGAACTCCTCCTTCAGTCAAGTTTCTACAGGAGCTAAACTTCTTTCAGATCCCTCCTTCAGTTGGATTCCTCTAGGTACCAAACTCCCTCCGGATCCCTCCTTCAGTTAGATTCCTCCAGAAGTCGAACTCCTTCTAGACTCCTCCTTCAGTCAAATTTCTATAAGAGCTAAACTCCTTCCAGACTCCTCCTTCAGTCAAATTTCTACAGGAGCCAAACTCCTTCTGGATCCCTCCTTTAGTCGAATTCCTCCAGAAGCCAAACTTCTTTTGGACTCCTCCTTCAATCAAGTTTCTACAGGAGTCGAACTTCTTTCAGACTCCTCCTTCAATCAAGTTTCTATAGGAGCCAAACTCCTTTCGGATCCCTCCTTCAGTGGTTTCTTCAGGAGCCAAACTTCCTCTGGATCCCTCCTTCAGTCGAATTCCTCCAGAAGCCAAACTTCTTTCAGACTTCTCCTTCAATCAAATTTCTACAAGAGCCAAACTTCTTTTGGACTCCTCCTTTAGTCAAGTTTCTACATGAGCCAAACTCCTTTCGAATCCCTCCTTCAGTCGAATTTCTTTAGGAGCCAAACTCCTTCCGGACTTCTCCTTTAATTAAGTTTCTATAGGAGCCGAACTTCTTTCAGACTCTTCCTTTAATCAAATTTCTACAGGAGCCGAACTTCTTTCGGATCTCTCCTTTAGTCGGATTTCTTTAGGAGCCGAACTTCTTTCAGACTCCTCCTTCAGTCAAGTTTCTACAGGAGCCAAACTCTTTTCGGATCCCTTCTTCAATCGAATTCTTCCAAGTGCCAAACTCTCTTCGGACTCCTCCTTCAGTCAGATTTCTATAGGAGTCCGAACTCCTCTGGAATTGACATACATTAAAGTTCTTCATCCCTCCATATGGCTCCAAGCGGCCCACTACCAGATGACTGTAGTTGTCACTATCAGTCTGCCACAAGCAGCACCAGGCGGCACGATAAGTGGCACCTCCCTCCATGACAGACTCCATCAGGCCTCGAGCGGCCTGCTATCAGACGGCTATGACTGTCACTATCAATCTGTTACAGGCTTCATCTATAAAAAAAATCCTCCAAATACGTTTTCTCTAAGCTCTCTTCTCCTTTTCAAAAATTTTGCAAAACTCTTTTCTGAACACTCCATTTCTGTTGGCTAGAAGAGCTGACTTGATTGTCGAAAGATCCTACCAGAGCCACCACTCCCGATTTTGGATGGAACTTTATTTTGTAGGTCACCGACAGCGACCTCATATTTTTCGACTCCAGCTCAATCCGACATCAATCAGATTCTGCACCAATAGTTCTATTGCCCAATCTTTATAAATTTTATCCTACATATATGAGATTTTATGCTAACATACTTGCTATTGATTAATATATAAATAGACTATATTTATTGAGATAGGTTACGATCAGGAGATACAGTCCATTCTTGATTTAATAATTTAGAGTAGAGAGAATCATTAAAAGTTATTTTATAAATTTTTAAAAATTAAGTATTGAATAGCTTATGATTCTATTGAGATTGATCATGATTAGAAGATATGATTCATGCTCTAAGAAAATAAGTTATAGTTATAACTAAATTCTTAAAATAAAAATTCTTGTATTAAAAAGAAATACTACAATCCTGCTAAAGATGAATTCAAAATTCCAAAATAATTTTAATTAATTCTTAAATCTTAATTAATTAATATTTATTTTTTTAATTTTAATTTGATAAATTTAAATTAGTTCTCTTTAATTTATTTTTTTAAATTTTTATTTTAAAAATTAATTTAAAATTTTATTTTTAATTAAAATTAAATATAACTTAGCCTACGATTCTTGAGAAAATTGATATCCAATTCACTACTATTCTAACCAATAGTAGGATTAGGTTTAATATTATCTTTGATGCTATAATAATGAGCATTAAATTTTTGATGTCATTGCTGGAGATTATAGCACGACTACTTTAATTTTTTTAAAAAATAAAAAAAAATATTTCTTATTTACTATTTTATTTTATTGCATGGTCACCTTATATACTTTATTGATTTATTTATTTTACTAATTTATATTTTTAGTTTATTATTTTTTTCTTTCTACTTTTATTTTTCATACTTTATTTTACTGATTAGTAATTTTTCTTTTATAATCAATCAATTTAATTTATTTGCTTAACTATCTTTTATTTTTTTTTTAAAAAATATTTTATATTACTTTTTATATATGATTTATTGATTGCTTTCTAGCTAGAGTACCTTAATTATGTAGTTAAATAATTACTTATTTTACCTAATTAACTCACTGCTTTTTATAGCCTAGTGATTTACTACTTTTTATAGCTTAGAATAATTTATTGCCCTTAAAAAAGTTGATTTAATTTCTTGCTTTACCTGTAGGTTGCCTCGTTATCTTTTAATCCTCATATAATTTACTTTTAAATTAGTTAGATTCTCTAAATTAGTTTAAATAAAATCTAATATAATTCATCTAATTAATCTAATATTAAGAGACTCAAGATCTTCATGGACTTGTAGCTTATCATCAGATAGGTACAATGTCAATTCGAAGCTAAAAATTCTGTCATGTCTTAATATTTGTATGATATAAAAAAGCTATCAAAAAACTTCAAAGATCTCGAGATCATGCAAATACCAAGATCAAAGAATGTTCGAGCTGATGCGCTATTACATTTAGCCATATTAGGATTTTTTGAACTCAACCAGAATGTATTCATTGAAGTTCTTGAAAAACCCAACACAGAAATTATGATAATTGCTTAAGTAAATTATGAACCAAAATGGATAGATCCTTTGATGGATTACATAGATAAGGAAGCCCTGCCAAACGATCCTATTGAGGTAAGAAAAATTAAAAGACAAGCCTCATGGTATGTCACTTTGAATGGAAGATTATATAAAAAAGATCATATTCTTTTTCATTACTTCGATGCTTATGATCATTAGAAGCTGATTATACTCTTCAAAAGATTCATAAAGAAATTTATGGTAATCACTTCGAGGGTAGGTTGTTAGCATATAAAATCATCCGATAGGATTATTATTGGTCAATTAATAAAAAAAATGCTACTAACTTTGTTAATAAATATGACCAGTGTCAAAGGTACATAAATATTCAACATCAATCCACTGTCAAGCTTATCAATTATAGCCTTTTAGCATATCGCTACTTGGGAGATGGACATCCTCAGATCTTTTCTGATGGAAACAGGATAAAAATTTTTTTTGATAGTGGCCATTGATTACTTCACTAAATGAATAGAGACTGAACCTCTGGCACAAATCATAGAAAAGAAAATGCAAGATTTTATCTGAAAGTCAATTATCTATCATTTTGGCCTACCTCGAATTATTATTATCAAGAATGGGTGATAGTTAGATAATTTAAATTCAAGAAATTCTGTTCTGAAGTGCATATTGACCACAAGCTTGCTTCAGTGGGACATGCATGTCAAACGATGAAGCCAAGGTCATAAATCAAATAATCTTCTATTTAAAAATAAGGCTAACTAAAGCCAAATGTTTTTAGATAGATGAGCTTTACAATATTCTCTAGACTTATAGAACCACTCCCCAATGACTGATTGGAGAAATGCCCTTTAAGCTTACCTTTAAGGCAGAAGCTGTAATACCCATGAAAATTGGTCTTTCGACACTTAGGATAGAGAATTTTCATAAAAAAATAATTCAGATCGGTGGAGAACTGACTTGGATCTGCTAGAAAAAATTAGAGAGAAAGCTCAAATTCACATAGTAACCTACAAACAAAAGTTTGCCAGATGTTACAATGCCAAGTAAAGTCAAAAATCTTTCATAAAGAAGATCTGGTTCTTCGTCAAGCTGAAGTCTCGAAACCCATGGAGCAAGAAAAACTTGCTCCAAACTAGAAAGGACCTTATCGACTCACCGAAGTGATATGCTCGAAGGCATATAGAATCGAAAATTTAGATGACTTAAATATTCCAAGGATATGGAATGTTGAGAATCTCATATTATACCATTAATAAATCCTAAATAAAAGTTCTAACTTTTTATTTTAATGAAGATGGATTTTTATTTAAAAATATTAAAAGTCGTCTGTTGACCACCTTAGTAGAAAATCGAGCAAAATCAAATCTATTCAAATGAGGCAATGCTGTCCGATCAAATGAGCAAAAGATAAAAAATCAAACATATCTGCTATGATGTCCGACCAAATGAGGATAAAGTAAAAAATCAAATCTATCCAAATGAGGCTATGATGTCTAGCCAATCGAGGATAAGGTAAAAATTGTAAGGATTAGTATGGTTCTCCCATGCCTTGGGAGGCCATGGGAGGGGTCAGGGTGTTAGATCCAGAAGATTAAGATAGGTGTGGTCCTAAGACTAGGATAGGAGTGGTCCTAAGACTAGGACAGGGGTGGAGATGTCATGTAGATCTCCATGGGCTTGAGGTCTAGGTATTGAGAATTTTAAGGGACTTAGTTAGTGCTTTAGAGACTTAGAGACATAAGGTGGAGCAAGGAATCAGCCAAGAAAAGAAGACTATAGAGAAGAAGCAGTTTTTAGTAGGTTAGTTGGCTCAGACTGAGACTGGGTTGACTAAATTATAAGATGAGTCGATCCAATCTCAGGATGAATCAATTATATCTTAGAAAAAAGTCAAATAGTAAGAAATATTTTTAGGATTGCTGGCATGGTATGCAACTAAGTCGACTTAGTCTGAGACTAGATTGACTCAATGTACGGACAGAGATGCACGGGATATCTGTTTGGACTAGGGTCTGGTTTGATCCTAGGGCTCTTAAGGCTTAGTTTGAGAAGGCTTAAGGGGGCTAACTCAGGGTTTGGATTGGGATTAAGTCCAAGAGATGAGAACATATGAGACATGGATATACATGGGCTCGATGAGTGCTTTCATATATTGGGTTAGCCAAGAAAGTTTTTGGTCGGGCCTATTGGCTATGTATAAATATATAGATTGTATTAAGGTTTCATGTGAGCAAAATATAGATCTTTTTTTCCTCAATCTCTCTTCTCTCTTCTCTCTAGTGTTGCCACCCTAGGGTTCTTGAAGAAATCCTAGAGAGGGGGGCACCTCCCTTAAGCCCTAGGAGGGAGGCGCCTAATCACAAATCTAGTTAGTGGATTGGTGATTTGTTGCCCTTAGAGGATGTCGCAGGTCTCCTTAGGTGCATGCACTAGATCAGAGGTTCCACAGCATGATATCGGAGTGGTACCATAGCATAACAATTGGTATCAGAGCAACCAATTATTTTAACAAGTGGTATTAGAGCCTGGTAGAGCATGAAAGCATAGGAGAAGTCATACAGGAAGAAATCTGTATACCTATTTCATGGTATATCTCAAATCTATTTTGGTTTTTGCTATGGTTTGTCTAACCGAGAGCAGTGAGTTGAAGATAAAGGCTGAGAGGTTTGTCGAAAAGGAATTTTCCTAGGATGGAAGGTTTGGATGCATGATTTGCTAGTTAGTCTTGTTGGAAAAGTCGGGGTGTATGATGGTTAGGCCATAGGGTTCTCTAGGAAGTTGGGTAGAGTGGGGCAGTTTGGTGGATGAAGAGAAATCACTCAAGGAACAATGGTCGAGGAGAGGTTGAAGAAGAGACTATATATTCTTCGATTATAAAAAGGTGGAAAAATAGTCGGAGTACATTCAGTGATTCGACCAGAGCGAGAACTTGTGAAGCCTTGGGGGTGATGGAGATGGTTGACCCATGAAGAGTCATAGCATGTTAGAGGAGGTGGAAGTCCTCGATGGTTTCGGAGGTGCCTACTGGGTTGCGGAGTATCCAAGAGGGGAGCAACGATAGTGGAGGTCTAGTAGGTCAAGACTGGGTGGCTGATCTTGGATCAAGATTTTTTTCTACAGGAGCACCAGGAAGAGTCATGATTCAGGAGGAGGATGGATTGTGTATAGTAAGAGAGGACCCAGATACCTATAAAAAGATAGAGTTGAGCCTCAAGATGAGATAAGTAGGTCTGAGCTCAGGATAGGATTTGAGCTATTATTCCTTTAGGCACAACTGAAGTGATAATTGGTGTAGGAGTAGAAAAGGATGAAGTACTAGGGTCAAATTTTCTAGTGTTCAATTACTGAAGGAGAAGGATTGGATGAGCTCTTCATGGTTTTGGAGGAGCCCGTAGGATGCGGTGTATCTGAGATGGCTTTGAAAGAATCCACAGAGTGCAAAGAGTTTGAAGGAGTAGCGATGGTGTTCAAGATGCAGTGGTAGGCCCAGCAGTGCAGCATTGGTTGGTTGGCCTCAGGTGACTCAAAAAGACTTTAGTTTCAAGTGGAGCACCAAACAAAGGTGGCTTCACAAGTGGAGAGTTTGACATGAGTTTAGAGCAGAGGGGTGCAAGGGGAGGACCTGTATCCTAGCACCAGCATCGGAGATGTACAGTTTTGGATGGAGTAGCATGTGCAGGTAGATAGGCATAATTTTTAGAGTACCATGTTAGGGTAGGCAGCAAGTGCTGGTACGGGAATGCTGCAGTTTCTCTAAGAAAGTACAAAACAAGTGGTACAGCTACCAAGTAGAAGGGTGTCTACAATTTTTAGGGTGATGGTAGGGAGTAAGCCAAGGTCTTCAGCTATGGAGGTGGTCATACCAAAGGTCTCCAAGGATGTACAGCAGCTGAAGAGGATTGGCGGAGGCGATGTTTGCAAAAGAGGCTATCAAGATGTATAACAGTAGTGGGATTATGTAGGAGGGTATTGTTAGGTGTGCCAAGACATGGATGCACCAAGATTGAGATTATAAGCATTGGTGTGGTGCTCCCAAGCCTTAGAAGGCTACGAGAAGAGTCAGTGTTGGCTTCAGATGACTAGGATAGGTGTGGTCTTAGGACTAAGAAAGGAGTGGTACTAGGGTGGAGGTAGCATGTAGCTCTCCACAGGCTTGAGCCCCAGGTATTGAGAACCTTGAGGGGCTTAGTTAGTGCTCTAGAGACTTAAAACATAAGATAGATCAATGAATTAGCTAAGAGAAGAAGACTGTAGAGAAGAAGTAGATTTCAGGAGGTTAGTTGGCTTAGACTAAGACTGGGTCGACTAAGTTACAAGGTGAGTTGACCCAGTCTCAGGATGGATCGACTATGTCTCAGAAAAAAGCCAAATAATAAGGAGTATTTTCGGAACTGTTGGTATGGTATGCAACTGAGCCGACTTAGTTTGAGATTGTGTCAACTCAATATGCAAGCAGAGATGCATGGGATATCTATTTGGGCTAGGATCTGGTTTGATCCTAGAGATCTTAAGATCTGGTTTGAGAGGCCTTAATGAGGCTAACTCAGGGTTTGAACTTAAGATTAAGTCTAAGGGAGCATGTGAGACATGGGTGTACATGGGCTTAGTGAGTGCTTTCTTGTATTGGGTTAGCCAGGAGAGTTTTTGGTCGGATCTATTGGCTATGTATAAATGCATAGGCTGTATTAGGATTTCATAGTGAGTGGAATATAGATCTTTTCTTCCTCAATCTCTCTTCTCTCTTCTCTTTAGTGCTGCCACCGTAGGGTTCTTGAAGAAACCCTAGAGAGGAGGGGGTGCCTTCCTTAAAGGGAGGCACCCCATCACACATCCAAGTAGTGGATCGATGGTTTGTTGTCCTTAAAAAACATCGCACGTCTTCTCAGGTCTACGCACAAGATTAGGGTTCTGCAACATGGTATCAAAGTGATACCATGGCATAACAATTAATATTAGAGCTATCGATTATTCTAACAAAAATTTAAATCTATCCAAATGAGGCTATGATATTCAGCCAAATGAGGATAAGGTAAGAATAAGATTGTCCAAATGAGGCTATGATGCTTGGCCAAATGAGAATAAACCATCATGAGACACCTGATCTCTGGATTGGACCTCATAAATCAGATCATGAGACATCCGATCTTTGGATTAGACCTCATAAGCTAAAATCATGGGATACCCAATCTCTCGATTGGATCTCTGAAGTTTACTATAACTTTCTTTAATTTAATGTTCAAGCTTGAAGATATTCTAGTAAGGCTAAAAATATTAGCCACTCGACTACAACAAATACTCTTTAGAACTCTTTAAAAAAAGAAGAGAGTGAGAAGTAGCTGGTCGAAATCCTATCTAATAAGAAGAAAACTTGACTTGCCAATCCTGAATTCAATTAGAGCTATTCCTAAACTTCTACCAAGTTCAAATTATGAAAGTTCGAACATCTCTTAACTATTTGATTTGATGCATATGTTTGCTGAATTAATTCACATCATGATCCAAACATGGTCAATCAATATGACTCTGATTGAAGTCAGATGTTATCTATTATTGATAACTTAAAAAATTTACTACTATAGTAAAGAACTACGACAGCGATTCAGAACTACTATCGTAGCCAAAAAAATCGTTGCCATAGTCTATGGCAGTGGTTAAGTAACTGCTGCCATTATCGCCATCGTTAAAGGTTTATAGCAATGTTTTTTGTAGCAGTTATCATAATCATTGCCATAGATTATCAGTGGTAGCAGTTATACAATCATTGCAATAGGAATCTATGACAGCGGTTAAGCAATTGCTGCCATAGAGATCTATAGCAGTAGTTATGCAACCACTGCCATCGATCTTATATAGCAGCAATTGTATAATTGCTGTCATAGATGTCTATGACAGTAGTTGCATAACTACTATCATAGAGCTAATGCAGCAATTTCTCAACCGCTACCATAGGTTATGGCAATGGTTGAGATGCGATCTATGATGGTGGTTGGCATGTCTACGGCAGTGATTTCTAACTGCTGCCATAGATTTTGAATAATAAAAAATATATATTTTTTAATATTTAATTTTTTTATATGATAAATATAGTTCAATAAATAATATAAGAATATATCTAAAATAATACAAGAATAATCTAAAATACTCAAATTTTATTATTGAATAAAATTTATTATAATATTTTAAAAAATATATCAAAAGTCTAAATTTAAATCTAAATCATCATCACCTGGAGAAGATAGAGTATGAGCTAGAGGATCAAGAGTTGGAGCTAGTGCTGGAGCTGGAGGGTCTAGAGCTGAAATGCTAGCCAACATGTTCTCAAGACCCATGAAATCAGCTCTAAAATGCACGAAGAGCCTCATCACCATAATAATCATGATGCTCTATAGCTGAGATGTGCGCTCCTTAGCCTGAGTAACCTACTTCATAGCCTGAGCTGCCTGTGCCAATGCTTTCTCAAACTGCTCCCAACTAAAGACCTTGAAAGCATATGAAGAGATGCTCACCTCAAACTAGTAGCTTATTAGTATATATCTAGGCCTACATTATATCCTTTCAGAATGCTCAAGCCCCAAGACCTAAGATAGATAGTCATGGAGGCTAGAGGTGTCTAGACCCTCGCTTATAAGCATGTCTAACTACTCCTATAATTATAAATTTAAATAAAATATCATAAAAAATGATATAATACTAATAATATCAATCTATTTATTGCTTACAAAAATTCTTTCGATCGTAATATTCATCAGCCTGCTCTTCTTGTCCGTATGGTTGGATTGGAAGATGGCACTATGAGTGGGCATCATTTCCTCTCTCGTCTGCTATAATAATGGATCAACTTATTAAAAATACATAAAAAAAATATTAATTTAATTTATAAACTAAGATTCAGAATTCATTATCTTTCTATGCATATGATTGGCCATAAACTCACGGTCGAGAGTATGTGTGTACTTTTGAGCTATTCGATTCTTTCAATTTTGATGGAAGATAGTCTAAAAATTATTTAAATTATAAGTATTTAAATAATAAATATTTAAAAAATATTTAAATATAATTTTAAGTATATTAAAAAGTTTAAAAGTTAGAAATTAAATCTGAAACTCCTAGCTCCTTCAATGTCTAACCATCCCCTTCCACTAACTCGAGGTACAATCCTAAATCCAAGAAATAAGCTCCTCTAGAGTATCCCATCGGTGCTCGAGCCATCCTCTATGGAGCTTGACCTTATAGTTCTGATACAACTTCTTAATCTTCTTCAGTCGAGCATCTTGAGCCCTCTCGTAATCTGAGAAGTTGTATCTCCTCTGCACAAAGTTATTAGAAGTTAGTTACAAAATTATTCTAATCAAATATAGTGTAATCATATCAAATATATAAATATAATTAAGATACACTTACCCATATCTCTATTGGGAATGTGCGCTCTTTTGATATGGATCGGCATGACCGTCGGTGATTAGCCAAGCAATAAGAAAGTACTTCTCAAAAATTAATGTGGAAGCACAATCAAATAATTCAAGGAATAGGGAAGAGAAGAAGAGATTTTTAGAAGAGGATCTTTTATTCAGTATATTTCAGCACTCTCACAATCTTGACCTATTTTCAGTATATATACTATACAAAGGGTCAAGTCCAAGCTCATAGAAAACTCTCCAAATCCAAACAATCCACATACATAAAATAATAACCCACGAAAACTAAGTCGGTCGGAGTGCCACTTCTGAGCTCACATTCTCTACCTTGGTACTTTCAAATCCTTGTGAACTCATCTTTTCTCAATAGACCCATCCGTGCCATATATCTCTGAAAGCTGTCACTGGAGAGTACCTTCATGAGTGCATCAAACCGATTCTCCTTGATATGGATCTTCATCAGTTCCACTTCATCTTTCTTCACCAGCTCTCTGATTCTATGGTACCTCACGTCTATATGCTTTGTGCATGCATGATAGACTGGGTTCTGTGCCAACAGTAGAGCACTCTGATAATCACTGAATAGTGTAACCTTGCTTTGCTCCACCTCCAACTCATCAATCAGCCTCCTAAGCCAAAGAACTTTCTTTGCAGCCTCCATTATCCTAATGTACTTAGCCTCTGTGGTAGACAAGATCGTGACTGGCTGAAGGGTTGATCTTCAAGATACCGATCCACCATATATGCAGAAGGTATCCAGTAGTAGACCTCATTGTATCAAGATCACCAGCATAATTTGCATCAACAAACCCTTCCAAAGGACTTGAACTTTCACACATTTTTATAGATTGTTCTCCAAATCCTTCCGACTCCCCACCAAATATCAAACCATAATTTCTTGTTCCATGCAGATATCTCAATATCCATTTCAATGCTTTTCAGTATTCCTTTTTAGGGTTAGCATGTATCTACTAATCATGCTTACTACATGTGCTATATCTCGTCTATGGCATACTATAATGTGCATCACACTATCTATAGCATTTGCATAAGAGACTCATTCCATGTACTCTCTCTCCTCTTCTAACTGGGGGCTCTATAACTTGGAGAGAGACATATGGCTCGATAATGACGTCTCTATAGGTTTGGCCTTCTCCATCCCAAACCTCTTCAGAACTTTCTGGACATATTTTCTTATGACAAATGGAGCACTCCTTTGCACCTATCTCTGCAAATCTTCATTCCAAGGATTTTCTCAGTTGGACCCAAATTCTTCATCTCAAACTCAGATGATAATGCTCTTTTCAATCTTTTTACAGCATCCATACTTCTACTGACTATGAGCATATCATCTACATACAATAACAAGTATAGGACATCCTCCTCATCTACATTCTTGACGTAGACATAATAATCATGTTCACATTGTTGAAAATTATATCTCAAAGTCAATCATCAGCCTATTGATGGTTGAGATATTATAATTAATTTATTAATTAATAAAAAATATTTTGACATCATTTTTCATCAAAAGTTTACATCTTCTAATGAACTTCATTGTTGTGATGAAGTCCTTAGGACTATTTAGTTTCGATAAAGAGAGAATTTATTGATTAGTCCTTAAATTTGTTCATGACCAAATAATAGGCTATTAATTAGAATGACAGCGTCTATCGAGCATAGGTTGCTATATGCCATATAGATTGGTTGTCCTCTTAATCAAGATATGTGGAGACACTGATATGGCATACATGTGAGATGTATGGATATATCATCATTGAACGTGACCAACTCTAGAGTATTCTACTATCAAGAATATCTCTGATAGGATATAGGTATAAGTATCCCTTAGACCTGAGATCACCTCAGTGACTTGCAAGTAATTCACTATGCTTTGGTACTGGACTAATTGAATTTCTAATTCAGCAACGAAAGGCTTCTGGGCATAGTCAAGTACTTACGAAGTCGAAGTATGATCAAGATGGAATTGACCACTCCAAGAGTTGGAGAAGAATGTATCACTGTATTTCAATATAGCAAAATCTTAGTCAGGATAATCCATCAAATGGATTTGATATTTTGAAATACAATATGGACAATCTGATTGGAGTTGACAGTTAAACTCTAAGGTGTCCTACAAGCATTATGGTCAAGGGTATGAATTATATGAAAACTATATTCGCATGGGTTCTAAGGATGGTGTTCTACACCTTCGACCTATCCGACCGTCGGATATCATTGCTAGATGGTCACTTCGATTGGTACAAAAATTTATCCCTATGCTACCAACTTAGGTTCGGATCTATGAGGTCACACACATTAGAGCTTACAATTTGATCAGATGGTTGATCAATGATTAAGAATTGTTCTAGGGTTAAACAATCAATACAATTGGTGTTTAACCTAGTGCAAGTATTGTAGGAGGAACGATTAGCAATTAAATTGCTAATTAGCTTAATTTGATTAAGTCAATAGGTTGAGATTAAGTTTAATTAAATATAATTTAATTAAATTTAGTTTAGGCTTGATTGAATCAACTCTAATTAATTTATTGGATAAGCCAAGTGCAAGGAAGAACTAGTCCTAATCTAACTAGGACTCGGATTAACCCAATTTTTTAATTTGATTAAAAAATAAATTAAAATTAAATTTGATTTAATATAATTTAATTAAGTTCTTAAATAGGTTAGGATCTTATTTAATTGAGTTGGTTTAATCTTAATTTTATTTGGTTAAAAGATTTTCTTTGATCAAGTCAAAATAGGAGTCCTAGTATGACTAGGACTCCCTATCTCCTTGCGCCACCTTGGTCCCAACGCCTCCCATACCTATTTTTTAGGTATTTTTCATGGAAAATCTTCTTGTTCCTGATTTCCATGCCCCCTCTCTCCCTCCAAGTCATATTTAGAAGTTAGGTGGAAGACCAAGTCAAAGGAGGAATTGGTTTTGCTTAGGATTCTATGAGGTAGAATCCTTATTGACCAAAATATCTTTCCTTGAGTGCCACCCCCTCTTTTAATTAATTCTTCTCTTATTCTATGAAAATAATCTTCTTTTTTATGCACCCTCTCTTGCTGGTCCACACCAAAAATTATGGAGGAGGCACCCAAGACTTGGGCGCCCCAACAATTTTTCATATTTGGATATTCCTAGTCTAGAAATTTGACCTAACTTGGACTATTCTTTTGTTCTATTTATTGGATGAATTTTATTTTAATATTTTTATAGAATATAGAGCTTTAGGAGAGGTTTGGGGTGTGCAAAAATCAGAAAAAGAGGGTCCTTGGGCATGGGGATTCCATTGGCACCAAACTAGGTGTCTAGGTTAGAGAAAAGAGAAGAAGAAGAGGATCTTCTTCTAGGGCTATTTTATTTTTAATCTCTCCTCCTTTCTTTTGATTTTTTTTGAGAGAGTCTCAGATCAACAAACACTCATCTTCCTTCTCATATTTTGGAGAGTCCATATTTTGAAAAAGAAAGCACCGGATCAACCATCGAAGAAGGATCAGCAAAGTACTAGCATGCTGTGCTGATTTTCTGCATCGGACTTTAGATTATAGATCGTAGGCTCGTATGGATTACTCCTAGAGGTCGAATGCATGTGTGGCTCATGATTTTATCCTCAAGCTTGGATCAGTAAGTTAGAATGTCTAAACTTGCTCAGATAATAGATCTGATCTATAAACTTCGTACCTGCATTTGATGTAGTGTAGATCTAGGTTGATTTGATCAACCTTTTTTTTCTTATTTAATTTTAATTTTTAATTTAATATTATATCTTGATCATGTAATAGATCTAAGATCTAGGTGTTTACATAGTTATTTAAATAAATTTTAGATTTATTTAAGTCTTTTGCTGCAAGATCTTGAAAAAATTTTAAGATTTACTTGTGAGACCCTAGATCTATTTTCTTCAATTGGTATCAGAGCAAGGTTCTTATTACATGATTTTTGTGCATACCTAGATTATTTCTTAGATTAGATCTAATTTATAATCTAATTATTAAATTTAAAATTTAAAAATAAAAATAAAAAATAAAATATTTTAGATTGCATGGACTACCATAAGGTTGTCCTGCTGTAAGGTTTATCCCTTATAGTGAATAGGTTGTCATAGTACGTGCTGATCTAAAATATTGATCATAAAATTTTAGATTAGATCTAAAAGATTTTATGATCTTATTAAAAATATTTTAATCTGATTTCAATCATCATAAGTATGTTAGATTTGATCTAGGGAGATTTATGATTGATTATTATTGAAACTATTTCAATTACATGACTCTATTTAGATTAGATCTAAAGTAGTTTTATGTTTATTTTACTTGCATATTGATTATGAATCAAACATGCAACTTGATTGATAGAACCATATTATAAAAATATTTTACAAACATGAAAATCATTTTTGAAAAGTCAAATCCCAACCCTCAGCCCAAAACTTAATTGAGAATTAAAAAGTTGATTGATTAGAATCTAGGATTGTGAATTGAAGATCCTAAGACATAAATCATAATACATTGGGTTAAATGCATTAGTGGAGATTGGATCCATTAATTGGGTTAGACCTAGGGTTAGATTAAAGAATGGACTTAATTAGAGAATTGACTAAATCTAATCAATTATTATCTTAGATTAGGTCAAGGATTCTCTAGATCAATTATAATAGTTATAGTTGGTCAAGTTCATCACTACTACAAAAAAGGGCTACGGTAGTGGTTCGTAACTGCTATTATAGCCTAAAAAATTACTGTCCTAAGCTATGGCAGTGGTTCTTTAACCGTTGCTACTACAGCCATCGCCGTAGCTCTATGGCAGTGGTTGTTACAGCGGTTGTTTGAACTGCTGCCATAGATAATCTATTACAGTAGTTTATAAATCGCTGTAATAGATCGACTTATAGTAGTGGTTATATAATCACTGCCATAGGTAATCTATAGCAGCGATTTCTTAACCGCTATCATAGGTCTAATGCAGTGGTTGACATCATTTGCACTAGGAACCTATGGTAGCGGTTGGCACGGATATGGCAGCAGTTATAAAATCGCTATCGTAGATCTTAAATAATTAAAAAAATTAAAATTTTTATTTTTTTATATATTTTATCTGATAAATATAGATATATAAGATAAAAAAATATAATCAAATTATTTTAAAATACTAAAATTTTATTATTAAATAAAATTTATTATAATATTTTTTTTAAAAAATAAAATACATTAAAAGTCTTCTAAATCTACATCATCATCATTGTCATCGGAAGCCAGAGCTAGAGCTAGAGTCAGAGCCGGAGCTGGAGCTGGTGCTGGAGTCGGAGCTGGAGCTAGAATGCGGATCAACATATTCTCGAAGCCCATGACTCCAAAACATGCATTGAGCGTTGACATCATATCTCTCACGATGCCCTCCAGATGAGATGCATGCTCCTCAGCCTAATCTGCTCATATCATAGCATGATCTGTTCATGCCAACACTCCTCAAGCTCCTTCTGACTGACGACATCAAAAGTCTATGAGTAGATGCTTGCCTCGGACCAGTAGCTCATTGGCATGTGTCTGAACCTACATCGAATCCTCCCAGAGTGCTCAGGCCCCAAGATCTGAGATAGATGGTCATGAGGCCCAAAGGTATTTGGGCCCTCACTCGTGAGCACATCTAACTGATCCTATAATTATAAATTAAAATAAAATTTTATAATAAATATTATAATACTAATCATATATACTAATATATTTAATACTTACAAAAATATGTCCGATCGCAGTATTCATCGGTCTGCCCGTCTTATCCGTGCGGTTGGATCGAAAGATCTCACTACGACTGAATATCACTCCATCTCTCATCAACTATATCAAATAATAAATTTATCAGAAAGATGATAAAAATATGAATTTAATTTATCTAGTAAGATTTAGAATTAATTATCTCTCTATGCACACGACTGGCCATAGACTTATGGTCTAGAGTGTGTGTATACTCCTGGGCTGCATGGTTCTTTCGATTCTGACAAAAGATAGCCTAACAAGTATTCAAATAAATAATAAATATTTAAAAAATATTTAAATAAAATTTTAAGCATATTGAAAAATTTAAAAGTTAAAAATTTTACCTCAAACTTTTGGCTCCTCCAGTGTCTAACCATCCTCTCCTACTGACTCGGAGGACAGTCCTATATCTAGAGAACAAGCTCCTCCAGAGTGTCTCATCGGTGCTCGAGCCATCCTCTATGGAGCTTGACCTTGTAACCCCGGTACAACTCTCTGATCTTCCTCAGTCGAGCATCTCGAATCCTCTCATGATCGGAGAAGTTGTACCTTGCACAAATTATCAAAATCATTATAAAATTATTCTAATCAACATATATAGTGTATAAAAATAAATATAACTAAGTGCTTACCCATATCTTCTTCATATTCGTCTCTGATGGCAGCATCCATCAAATGTCAGTCTCTGGGCTCTACGAAAATGATGTCTGACCGCCTGATAAGCACTCCAAAAAGGAAATGCATCTCCCACATGGTCTCCCCTGTCGGCCTCCCCTCCATATCATAATAGACCATCACTTGATGTCGGTGGTTCCACATGTGTGCCATACGTGTGAGACCGTGAAATGTCTGGCTGAATGATGCACCTGCAATGCAAATATGTTGTGCAAATATATAAGTATACAAATATTATATAAAAAATAAAGTTGTGCTAATATAATAAAAATATACACTCAGATGCCTGCGTAGTAGCATGTGTCTCAGATATGGGTAATAGTAAGAGGCTCAGCTATCGTAAGTGATCGTCAGGAAGTAATGCCGGTGTGGAGGTCCCTGAGTAGCCGATGTCGAGGTGATGGAGTATCTCCAACTGCTCCTCGGATGCTGAACTGTGCGTAACCTGCCGAAGGATAGGGGTAAAAGCTAGATGGCATTTTGGTGCGATCGTAATCTGCAATATAATGAACATTAATCAATATACATTGAACAATAAATAGTATAGCATCAATAAAGTCTCTAATATGTACACTAATCAATTGACGATCTATCGTTATGTAATGCAATAACAAAAGCAACAAGATATAAACATCCAGAAAATGTTATGCAATAAATTCTACAACATGAATTATATTCATAAATAATTAAGGATGAGCAATAGTCATAGATCCGATTTCTTGCACGAATCTTGGTGTTAATCCAGAAATCTGAAAGAAGAATAAACGTAGATGTGAGTGGCACTCTTAGGCTTAAAGTTGGAACCTTTAGAAGACATATTCAAATTCTTATTACTTAGAAGTCAAGTCGGCTCCATGCCTGAGATGGCCGACTCCATGCCTGAGACATCCAGCTCGGATCCTCCCTCAGTCGGCTCGATCATGGCCCGAGCTGGCTCAGCTGCGTATTCAAGTCGGCTCGACTGTGTGCCATCCCCTCAATCGTGTGCCATCCCCTCGATCACTCCCTCTCTTCCTCTCTCGATCTCTCTCGTCGGCAATGATTGTTGAGGCTGAACCCCTCCCGTCCTAGCTTTTGCCATCTCTCCAATCTTCCCTCTCCCTCTCTCGATCCCCTCGTCGGTGAGGCCTGGGACCCCATCCCTCCTCTCTTCACTCTCTCGACTCCTCATCGACAAGGTCGGACCCATCCCTCCCAGATGAATGCCGATTGAGCCAGACCCCTCCCTCCTCTCTCGCTCTCTTCGCTTCCCCACTCTCCCTCTCTCGATCTCCCTCGTCGACAGCCGGACTCCTCTCTTCCTCCAATGATGGTGGTAGACGGACCCCCTCCTTCCTCTCTCCCTCTCTCGATCTCCCTCAATCGATGATGGTGGCGAGGCTGGGACCCCTCCCTCCCTCCACTCTCGGTCTTCCTTGTTAAGTGGTCGACGAGCGATCGACCCCCCTCTCAATCTATCGGTCTTCCTCTCAATCTCTCCATTTCTTAGTCTCGGATCTCGAAATTGGGTCCGACCTTTCGAGATCCATTAGGGTCCAGATCTGCTACTTCAAGTATAGATCCATCGGGTATTCAAGTTTGGATCCGATATCAATAATTAAAATTGGATTCGAATTTGAATATCTAGATTTTGATTCAAATTCAATCCGTTGACAGATCTAGTCCACAGCCGCTGACATGGCACAGCCCAAGGCTACTGCCACAGTATGACCCAAAAACTATGACATATAGATAATTATAATATTTATAATAAATATTTATAATTTTATTTATAAATAATTTATAAAAATTATAAATATACATGATTAAGAAATAATACTATAAAATTAAAAAAAATATATCTATGGCTATAAAGAGTTGGTTGCACCGAAAGCTCCGAGGGTCATCGGCGATGATGCTAGAAGAGGACGATGATACTTGAGGTAACCTATGAAATAAAACCAAATAGTAAGATTAGAGAAGAGAGAGAAAGAGAAAAGAGAGAGAGAGAGAGTAGGGGCAGTCGAGGATGGGGGCCAGGAGGAGGGGGGATAGTGACGAGGAGGCCGGGGCACAAGTGGACGGAAGGGTCGACAATCGAAAGGTGAGAGTGTGGGGGGGGGGGGTGGCAGGTGGTGGGGAGGAGCGGTCGGGGAATGGTGGGGAGCGAGGGATGGCTAGGGGGAGGGTGTGGGGTGGGGGTTCCGGGTGGGGGCGGTGGAGGAAGGGCGATAGAAGATGGGGGCTGGCTGGGGTGGCCAGGGTGCGGAAGAGGGGCGGCCAGGGGATTGGGGGAACCGAGGCGACAGGTTGGGGGGAGGGGTGGTGCCATCTGTGGTTGGGGGGTGGTGGGGAGGAGCGAACCGCAGGATGGGGGAGAGGGAGGAGCGGCAACCGATGGAAGGTGTGGGCCGGGTCGATTGTTGGCGGGGAGGGGCGGATCAAGATTGAGGGGCCCGGGTGATGTGGCGAGGAGGCAGTGGGGATAAAGGGGGGCGAGTGGGACGGAGTGGGGGAAGGGGAGGACTGGATGGGGGAAGGGAGGTGGCGGTGGGGGGTGGGTGCGTGAGTGGGCGCAGGAGGAGGGTGACGAAGGGTGGCAGAGCGTGGGGGAGTGGTGGGCCGGAGGGTGGGGAAGGAAGGAGGGGGCGCGGGGGGAGGTGTGGGGGGACCGGAGTGGGTGGCGAGACGCTAGGGGATGGGCGGAAGGAGGGGGCTGGGGTGCAAGGGGCCTGAGGAGGAGGCGGGAGGGCGGAAGGAGGTTCGGTGAGGAAGGGGGCTCCGGAGTGGGGAAGAAGCCTCACCGACGATGAGAAAGGAGGGGGAGAGATAAAGAGAGATTGAGTGTGCACAAGAAGTAAAGGAAATTAAAAATTTTTAATCCTAAAAACCAAATGGCAGCCAAGTTATCGAAAACCACTGCATAGATCATATGGCAGCGATTATCCAAAATCGCTGCCATAGATCTACGACAGGGTTCATAACTACTAACGTAGATCTATACATGTGATTCTTTGATATAACCACGTGTCGTAGGTTGGAAAACTGATATTTCTATTTTTTTTTCTAAATATAAATATAATTTTAAAAAATATTCATCTTTATCGTTCACTAATCCTAAAAATAATTAATCAATTTGAGTTATTATCGCAAAAGGTCTCCTCGATCCGATGGCCCTAGCTTCATAATTAGAAAATTTGATTTCGATGAATCAGAACAATGAATGCAGCTGATCTGATAGATGGAAGACCTCCGATGGATTTAAAAATCTATAAAATGATCTTGATCGATGTTTGTAAAATACTATCAAATTTTTACTTTCAAATCGGATATCATTATCATGATCGATTTTGTATGGATGATTTCGAAACCGTTAAATTAGAAACAAGTGATCAAAAGGGTTAAATGGCGTCCGATTAATGAGATAATTTTTTAGTTTAAATAATTTTTATTATAAATTTTAAATATTTTAGTACAATGAGATAGTAAAAATTTAATATCAATTTGTCGTATAAACTATTCATGATTAAGTAGATATTGCAAAAGCACGAGCATAAGAATTACGTGACAAGTTTCAGACTGGTTTATCAAGGAGGATTGTATATTTAGACTGTTCTATCAATCCTCATGAGTTGAATTTATAAATCACCACCCATAAAAAATGATTAATTGTAGTCAAGATTTTTATAAAACAATTAATCTCATAATCGAACACCATTTGATCCTTTGAATCACTCATTTATCATTAACTGGGCTGAAACTAAAACCTATCACTAAATTGGACCAAAGATAACGATATTCGATTCGAAGTAAAACTTTGATATGTATACTACAAACATCCCAAGTTCATTATTGCAGATTTTTGGATCTATCGGCAGATCCTCCAATCTATCAGATCATTGGCTATCATCATTCGTGAATCGTCGACAATCAATATTTTTCTCTGATCGATAAGCTAGGCCATCAGAGTCGAGGTGATTTTTTGTGACAATATCTCTAAATGATAATTATTTTAGATAAATGAATGGTAATATGGATATTAAATTTTAAAATTAATAATAATATATATATAATATATATATTATATAATATATATATATATATATATAATATAATATATATATATATATATATATATATATATTATATATATAGTTAATATAATATATAGTATATAATAGTGGTTACAATTAATCGCTGTCATAAATAAGCCCTTATAACAGCGTTTCCTACTAACCGCGCTACTATAGTTGTCAAACTTATGGCAGCGGTTTCACTAACTGCTGGCTATATGTCCGACCTATGTAAGGATTCATGTAACCATTGTATAGGTCCGACCCTATAGCAGCGATTAACAAATCCGCTGTCAGTGGGAATCTATGGTAGTGGTTTTGAAAATCACTGCATAGTATGCGCTAGCATAGGACCTTTTTGTATAGTGCATACATTTTAAAGACACCAAGATGGACTTGATTCTTGGCTATTGCGTCTACGCAAGAAACTATAGGTTGATCTAATTGAAACTAATTAAACCCAATTGATGTTTAAGATAAAATAAGACACATGGTTTTTAATTGGGCAGTCCACTTTATCTGCCATTTCTCCGATGGTGTCTAAGGCAACCTGGCAAGACTTTCACTGATCGAATTGATCTACCTCGTTGGTGAGATTATGTTTGGATCAGATCGCTTGACTATTTGAGCTACTCATGTTTAGCTAGTAAAGTCAGCTTTGACTGATTTAGTGCTCCTAGAGCCACCTATTAATGGTCTCTTCTAAGCTAACTTTGTGAAGTTAGTGGGAGATCATGAACAAAGCTGGTTATTTTGACCTACTTACTTCTATAAATTAATTTTCTAAAAATTATTAGGTCTTAAAATTAAAATAGTTATAATGATAACTAGATATAGCCTCCCATTAAGAATGGATGATAATTTTTGGTTCCTATCATTTTTTGATAATCATTGCGAGGCCCTAAAAAGGTGCTGGTGCTTATCAGTTTGATGGATATTATCATTCATTATATGATCTCTTGGATACATCTTCTAAATGTGGTCAGTGTGGGCCAACCAAAGTTTGGGCCTGTCATTCATTTGTGGGATAGGCCAAGTAGATGTATGTTAATGGTGGAATCTAACTGATCCTTTTCTAAGAAAAGGCCAAAGCCAACCTGTATCAGGGCCTGAGTAAAAAATTAAATTACTAAATAATTATTTAAGAAAATAATTGATTATGCAATCCTATCCTTAGATGTATATGGATAGGCCAACCAAAGTTGGGCTTGTGTACAGTTTATGTGGATGTTTAGTCCACTACAGAAATTAGAGAAATTCTTCAAATTAAAAGGTTAGAGGCACCAATTCGAATAAAATAGTGGAAGTAACCTTTTGATTAAAGTCGCAATCTTTAGTGTTTAATTTGAATCAATTACCAATTAGGTTTGATTTTTTTTTTGTGCAGCATGGCCACTTTCTGTCGCTCTATCAATTGTTGGACAATGATAAGTTGGTGGACCTAACTTCATACGCTTATACTGAATAGTTGAAGGATTATTCTATGAGCATGAAAACAAATCCTATTATATCGCTGATGGATCCTTGCACGCTGAGAGCCACGCTGGTCAATGATGTGGAAGATCAGAGAATACTTATCAAAGTGACAGCAATGATCGATATACCAATGGTGTCACTGCATTATGCTGGCTGCCGATGAGTGATGAGTTCGTTGCAAATTTTGAGACAGCTCAACCAAATAAAATACTTCAAGTATTGGAGATTTCTTTTAGCAACCCGATGACGTTGAGAAGGCACAAGACTAGTTGTTGCCACCTTCAACGCCGAGAATTGGATGGTGCCTCTGTCCTGATCATGTATTGTAATATAAATCGAGTTGATAGAGTCCTTGAGTCAAGCTCTCGACTTTTTCTTTGCAAAGAATCACTTGGTGAAAGATGCAATATGAATCTGCACTACCTCAAGTCCTTAATCTCCATTCTTACAACATTATAGAATGTCAAAAGCCTGAAGTGGACTACCATGGGTTTATTGGGGTTACTTGCAGAACTTTGAGAAAGATCAAAACTCATAAAGAGTCGGTGAACTTAGTGGAGGTTCGTCTTCCTCGTTTCTGATCCTTGGAAAAGAAAAGAAGAACAAGAAGAAGAAAGCCCAAGAAGGTGCATCATTCATGCTGAGGAACACCTGTGTAGGCTCAACCCTAAAGACACAAGTCCCCGATTAAGAGTCAAGCTGAATGCCTTTTTTTGCAAGAAGCGGAGGCACTGAAAGAGGAACTATCCTTAGTACATTATCTTTCTGAACCCGAACAGGCAGAGAAAAAAGTAAGCTATTATTGGGCAAGATATTTATATGATAACTCCTTATAATATTTTTATTTGTGATATTACTGACTGGGTATTATATATCGGTAGCCCTTACCATATTTGCAATTCGTTGCAAAGATTGCAAATCAGTAGAATATTCAAGCAAGGTGAGAGATTCCTGCACGTTGGAGATAGAAGACCAGTTTCAATTCTAGCTTTAGAAATTTTGAAACTTGTATTTGAATCTCATATCGTTGTTCTTAGCGATTGTCATTTTTGTCCTAGTTTCCTTTTAGATATCATTTTTGTAGATCTTTCGGCCATGAATAATTATGAAATTTTAATAAAAAAATGAGTTTGTAATGTCATTATGAATGGTGTTACCACTTTCTATGGACAATTGAATAATGGTATATATATATTATCACAACCTATTAATGTAGTCTATTCTACTGGCTAGCACCCTAGATTAGATAGTGTATCAGATATCTACTTATGGCACTATAGGCTAGGTTATGTAAATAAGAACAAGATAAACAGGTTGACTCAGGAGGAAATCTTCGAAATTAGTGATTGTGAATCACTTCCAACCTATGAGTCCTATCTTTTTGGTAAAATAACCAAGTCACCTTTCACTGAAAAAGATGAGAGAGCCAATGAGCTCTTAGGTCTAGTACATACTGATGTATGTTGGACCAATGAGTACAAGTGCCAGAGATGAATATGTCTACTTTATTACTTTCACAAATGATCTATCTAGATATGGATATGTCTATATGATGAAACATAAGTCGGATTCCTTTGAAATATTCAAACGATTCCGAAGTGAAGTAGAAAAATGAACATGAAAGAGTATTAAAACTCTTCGATCTGATCGAGAAGGAGAATACCTTTCTGATGGATTTCTCACATATCTAGGAGAGAATGAAATTCTCTCCCAATGGACTCCTCTTGGAACACCACGGTATAATGGTGTATCTGAAAGAAGGAATCGAACTCTATTAGACATGGTCCGATCCATGATGGGATTTTCCAGCTTGCCGATATCCTTCTGGGGATATGCGCTCGAATTAGCTTGTTATCTATTAAATAGGATTTCAAATAAGTCTGTAGTTAAAATCCCATATGAGATATGGACAGGGCGTAAGCCAGCACTTTCACATCTTAGGGTTTGGGGGTGCCCTGCTTATGTCAAATGGTTAGTTACAGACAAACTTGGACCTAGGTCTGACAAGTGTACATTCATAGGGTACCCAAAAGAGATCATAGGATACTATTTCTACCATGCTGATGAACAAAAGGTGTTCATCAATCTTCGGACAACCTTTTTGAAAAAAAAGTTTCTTGATGAAGAAACTATTGCCTCTAAGATTGAACTTGATGAAGTTCAATAAGTAGAAAGTCCGACACAGAATATTGAACCTAAGTCAGATTTGATCAGATCAGATCTGAAGCCTAGTGAACCCACATAATTAAGATGATCTAGCAGAGTACCCCACCATCCAAATAAATACTATGAATTCTTGATCCAGGATGGTGATCCCATTGAACTTGATGAGAACGATGAGGAACCGATCACTTATATGGATGCAATGCAGAGATCCAACTCTGAGAAATGTCTAAAAGCCATGAGATCCAAAATGAATTTCATGAAGATTAATGATGTATGAATATTAGTTGACCCACCTGAAGGGGTTAAATTCATTGGGTGTAAATGGGTCTTCAAAAGAAAGAGAGGCATAGATGGAAAGGTGGAGACCTATAAAGCCCGTCTGGTTGCTAAGAGATATCGCAATATTATGGTATTGACTATGATGAGACGTTCTCTCCTGTGGTAATGCTCAAGTCCATTTGGATCATGCTTGCCATTACTGCCCATCTAGATTATGAGATCTTGCAGATGGATGTGAAGATAGCTTTTCTAAATGGAGAGCTGACCGAAGAGGTGTATATGATACAATCTGAAGGATTCACATCCACGAATGAGTCCAAGGTGTGCAAGCTTCAGAGATCTATTTATGGATTGAAGCAGGCATCTCAAAGTTGGAACATGCATTTTGATAAAGTGATCAAAACGTATGACTTCGTTAAGAACAGAGAAGAACTCTATATTTATAAATGGGCAAATGGTCCAGCAGTGGTATTATTTATTTTATATGTAGACGATATTCTCTTAATCGGGAATGACATTCCCGCACTATAAGAAATAAAAGTTTCATTGTCATCACAGTTCTCCATAAAGGACTTAGGTGAAGCATCCTATATCCTAGTGATGAAGATCTATAGGGATAAATCTAAAAGGATGCTTGGTATAACCCAATCCACATACATAGAAACTGTGCTGAAGAGGTTCAGCATCGAGAATTTTAAAAAGGGCTATCTTTCGATAGGCTAAGAAATTTTTTACTCTAAGAAGGATTGTCCGACAACTCTTGAAGAGAGAGAGCGTATGCGTAGAATTCCATATGCTTCAGTAGTGGAGTCTATTATGTATGCAATGACATGTACAAGACTAGATGTGGAATACTCACTAGGAGTAGTGAGTAGATACCAGTCAGACCCTGAAAAAAATCACTGAAAGATGGTTAAAACCATCTTTAAGTATTTGAGAAATACTAAGGATCAATGGTTGGTTTATGGTGAGTCAGATCTGAAGCTTGTGAGGTTTACAGACTCCAACTTTTAATCTGATCATGATGACAGTAAAAATATGTTGGGGTATATCTTTACTCTAAATGGTAAAGCCATCTGCTGAAAAAGTTCCAAGCAGCATATAGTGGCTGACTCTATTTGTGAAGCAGAGTACATCGAAGTATTAGATGTAGTAAAGAAAGCTGTGTGGCTGAGGAAGTTTATCATCAAGCTTGGAGTAGCACCCTTTATTGATGGTCCAGTTCTGCTCTACTGCGATAGCACTAGTGCCATAGCTCAAATAAAAAAATCGAAGGCACACCAGTGAACAAAGCACATTCTGCGCCGCTTTCATTTGGTCCGTGAGATCGTAGATCGTGGTGATGTCGACTTTCAAAAGATCAATGGAAAGAAGAACCTAGCTGACCCCTTCACTAAAGCCCTGGCAATCAAGGAGTTCGACAACCATAAGTCGAAGATGGGTATTAGATATTGTGCTGAGTGGCTTTAGAATAAGTGAGAGTTGTTGAAAATTATGTTCCAAAATCAATCGTCAGCCTGTTGATGGTTGAGATATTGTAATTAATTTATTAATTAATAAAAAATATTTTGATATCTTTTTTCATCATAAGTTTATATCTTCTAATGAACTCCATTATTATGATGAAGTTCTTAGGACTATTTAGTTTCGATAAAGAGAGAATTTATCGATTAGTTCTTAAATTTATTTGTGATCAAATGATAGGCTGTTAATTAGGATGACAGCATCTATCGAGCATAGATCGCTATATGCCATATAGGTTGGTTATCCTTTTAACCAAGGTGTGTGGAGACACTGATATGGCATACAGGTGAGAGTATGGGTACATCATCATTGAACGTGACTAACTCCAAAGCATTCTGCTGTCGAAAATATCTCTGATGGGATATAGGTATAAGTATCCCTTAAACCTGAGATCACCTTAGTGACTTGCAAGCAACTCGCTGTGCTTTGATATCGAACTAACTAAATTTCTAATTCAACAATGAAGAGCTTCTGGGCATAGTCAAGTACTTATAAAGTCGGAGTGTGATCAAGATGGAATTAACTACTCCAAGAGTTGGAGAAGAATGTATCACTGTATTTCAATATAGCAAAACCTTGACCAAGGTAATCCATCAGATGAATTTGATATTTTGAAATACAATGTGGACAATCTGATCATAGTTGACAATTGAACTCTAAGGTGTCCTACAAGCATTATGGTCAAGGGGATGAATTATATAAAAACTATATCCGCATGGGTTCTAAGGATGGTGTTCTACACCTTTGACCTATTCGACCATCGGATATCATTGCTAGATGGTCATTTTGATTAGTATAAAAATTTATTTTTAAGCTACCAACTTAGGTTCAGACCTATGAGATCACACACATTAGAGCTTATAATCTGATCGGATGGTTGATCAATGATTAAAAATTGTTCTAGGGTTAAACAATCAATATGATTGATGTTTAACCTAGTGCAAGTGTTGTAGGAGGATCTATTAGCAATTGGATTGCTAATTGGCTTAATTTGATTAAGCCAATAAGTTGAGATTAAGTTTAATTAAATATGATTTAATTAGATTTGGTTTGGGCTTGATTGGATTAAGTTCAATTGGTTTATTGGATAAGCCAAGTGCAAGGAAGAACTAGTCCTAGTCTAACTAGGACTCGGATTAACCCAATTTTTTATTTTAATTAAAAAATAAATCAAAATTAAATTTAATTTAATCTAATTTAATTAAGTTCTTAAATAGGTTAGGGCCTTATTTAGTTGGGTTGGATTAATCTTGATTTTATTTGGTTAAAAGATCTTGTTTGACCAAGTCAAAATAGGAGTATGACTAGGACTCTCTATCTCCTTGCGCCACCTTGGTCCCAATGCTCTCCATACCTATTTTTTAGATATTTTTTTATGAAAAATCCCTTTCTTTCTAGTTTCCACACCCCCTATCTCCCTCCAAGTCATATTTGGAAGTTAGGTGGAAGACCAAGTCAAAGGAAGAATTGGTTTTGCTTAGGATTCTATGAGATAGAATCCTTGTTGACCAAAACATCTTCTCTTGAGTGCCACCCCCTATTTTAATTAATTCTTCTCTTATTCTATAAAAATAATCTTCTTTTTTGTGCACCCTCCCTTACTAGTCCATGCCAAAAGTTATGGAGGAGGCGTCCAAGAGTTGGGCGCCCCAACAACTTCCTATGTTTGGATATTCCTAGTCTAGAAATTTGACCTAACTTAGACTCTTCTTTTTCTCTATTTATTGGATGAATTTTATTCTAATGTTTTTATAAAATATAGAGCTTTAAGAGAGGTTTGGGGTGTGCAAAAATCAGAGGAAGAGGGTCCTTGGGTGTGGGGGTTCCATAGGCACCAAACTAGGTGTCCAGGTAAGAGAAAAGAGAAGAAGAAGAGGATCTTATTCTAGGGTTGTTTTATTTTCAATCTCTCCTCCTTTTTTTTTGAGTTTGTTTGAGAGAGTCTTAGATCAGAAAACTCTCATCTTCCTTCTCATATTTTGGAGAGTCTAAATTTCAAAGAAGGGAGCATCGGATCGACCGTCGAAGAAGGATCAGCACAGTACTAGCATGCTGTGCTGATTTCCTGCATCGGACTTCAGATCAGAGATCGTAGGCTCATGTGGACGACTCCTAGAGGTCGGACATGTGTGCGGCTCATGACTTCATCCTCAAGCCTGGATCAGCAAGTTAGAACGTCTAAACTTGCTCAGGTAATAGATTTGATCTATAAATTTTATACCTGCATTTGATGTAGTGTAGATCTAGGTTGATTTAATCAACCTTTTTCTTTCTTATTTGATTTTAATTTTTGATTTAATATCATACCTTAGTCATATAATAGATCTAAGATCTAGGTGTTTACATGCTTATTTAAATAAATTTTAGATTTATTTAAGTCTTCTGCTGTAAGATCTTGAAAAAGTTTTAAGATCTACCTGTGAAACCCTAGATCTGGTTCCTTCACACATCTCCTGAAACTCAGGCTCAAGACAAAGCTATCAAACCTTCGATACCACTGACGAGGAAATTGTTTCAAGTCATTCCAAGACTTTTTGAGTAAATACACATTTTCTTCCTATCCCATCTTCATGAAACCATGTGGCTACTTCATGTAGATTCTTTCCTCCAAAGTCCCATGAAGGAAGGCCGTCTTCACATTCATCTATTCTAATTTCATGTTATGCTGTGCCACCAGTGACAGCAAAACTCGAATAGATGTATAATGTGCCACAGAAGAGAAAATTTTTGTGTAGTCAATCCCTTTTCTTTGTGAGTAAACCTTTGCTACCAGTCTTGCTTTGAATCTAACTCTATCTTATTCTGAAGGTGCTTCTTTCTTTGTGAATACCCACTTTGAGCTAATAGATCGAGTACTCTTTGGAAGATCGACCAGCTGCCATGTTTGATTCTTCTCGAGTGATTTCATCTCCTCCATCATGGTTTGTATCCATGAATCATGATCCTCATTCTCCATGGCATCTGCATAATTCTTTGGATCTCCATTAGTAGCGATGAGTGCATAGGAGATAACCTTATCAATGCCATATTTGATCGATCTCTTAATAGTACATTGGGGCTTGTGCAAAGCCACTCCCACTGGCATATCTCTGGCTAATGTCTGTGGCTGCTCCTGCATATTTGTCTAAACTGCTGGCCCTCCATGTTGATCTTCAATTTGAGATAATACTTTTCTGCCCAGCTCCACCTCAACAGGAACACTCCTGCAAGTGGATGTAACCTGCATGCCATCATTCTTTGATTGGCCATCACTGTTCACCTCTATTTCTCCAGTTCCATCTATCCCAGACCTCCTCAAGATGCTCTTCTTATCAAAGATAACATTCCTGCTGATCATTGACTTCTGTGCCTGAGAGTCCCACAGTAGGTACCCCTTGACTCCTTGTGGATATCTTATGAATGTCATTTTTTAGAATTTTAGGTCCAATTTGATCCTCTCGGTTACCTCCACATGTGCATAGGCTGTGTAACCAAAGACATTCAGGTGGTCAAGCTCCACCTTCTTTTCACTCCAGACCTCCTCTGGAATGCCTCCATTCAGCTTATAATGAGGGGACCTGTTCATAAGAAAACAACAAAAAGTTAGAGCATCATCTCAAAAGAACTTTGGGAGTGATGTCTGCAACCTTAAACTCTATGCCTTCTTAATCAGTGTCCGATTCATCCTTTTCATGACACCATTCTACTAGGGAGTCATCTTCACCATGTAATGGTGTTTGATGCCATTTTTCTCATAGTACCTCCTGAACTTCAGGCTAGTATACTCTCCTCCATTGTCCAACCTCAGACACTTTACTTATCTCTCCGACTCCTCTACTTCAGCTCTTCAAACTCTGAACCGGGCAAACACCTCTGATTTTTCTCTGATCAGATAAATCCACACCTTCCTTGAGAAATCATCAATAAAAGTGATGAAGTATTTTGCTCCACTTTTAGTTGATACAGGAGCTGCTCCCCACACATCCGAGTGTATTAAATCCAGCACTCCTTTGCTGCACTTGGTACTTCTGGCAAACTTCATCCTATGCTGTTTGCCAAAATGTATGGCTCACAAAGATCTATGCCCTCCTTCTTCAGGGCTAAGATCATATCTCTTCTGCTTAGTTCAGTGAGCCCATGGTTACTCATATGATCCATCTGATAATGCCACAGCTGATATAAAATTTGCTCCTCCTGTGCCACTGCTAGCACTCTCTTGTGCCACTGCTAGCACCTCTGCACTATAATTTACCATTGAGTCTTCCATTCTGTAAAGATTGTTGCTCAGTTTTCTATCTCTCATCACCACCAAAGCTTCCTTAAAAATTTTCAGACACCACTCTCAGCCTGGCTACTAAAAGCATAATCCTGCTCTTTCAAGTAGTCCAAAGAAATCAAATTCTTTTTCAACTCCGATATATGCCTGATATTTAATAATGCACGAATGATCTCGTTGTACATCCTCATCTTGATAGAGTCAATTCTAGCTACTTTGCATGGGTGATTATCTCTAAGGTTGACACTTTCACCATCAGCCTTCTGGTAGGTAGCAAACTACTTTCGATGAGAAGTATAGTGGTGTGAGCATGTTGAATTTAATATCCACATAGTATCATACTCTATGGATTCATCTGATACAACTAGCAGGTCTTCTCTACTGCTCACAGAAGCTGTATCATCTTCCTTGCTGGCCTTCCTTTTTCTTATCTCAAAAGGGAACAATCTCTCCTTAGGTATCCAAGCTGGAGATATTTATAACATTTCAATGTCATCTTCCTTTGATCGTGAGACTTTGACCTACCCTTGGATTTTCCTCTTGTCTTCTCTTTTGATCTTTCCTATCTTTCGTTCACAGCCAAGATCTCAGACTTAAGGTCTCCTTTGTAGATTTTTTTTCTTTGCTTATTTGATCTGAGCACACCGACAACCTCTTCATAGTTTAGGTTCTCCTTTCCATAAGCTAAAGTTTTTATGAAACCATCATACGAACCTGGAAGAGAACATAATAACAGCAATGCCCGATCCTCCTTGTCAATCTTCACATTCAAACTCATCACCTTAGAATACACCTGATTAAACCTTTGGATATGTGCAACAAGATCTCCACCTTCGAGCATCCTCAGACTGTACAGCTATTTCTTCAACCATAGCTTGTTCGTCATATTCTTCCTTATGTATGTGTTCTCCAATCTCTCCTAGAGCCCCTTTGCCATAGTTTCTGTGCAAACCTCAGGCAAAACCTGATCGGCCAAGCACATCCAGATTGTGCTAAAAGCAATTTTCTCCAACTCTTTTCAATCATCAGTACTGATCTTTTTTGGCCTTTCTTTTGTCAAGATCTTGTGGATCCTCTACTGAACCAATAAGTCCTTTACTCTTTGCTGCCATAGAGTAAAGCTCCCCTTGCCATCGAACTTCTAAAAATTCACCTTGAATCCACTTGATCCCATGACTTTAAATAAGTCAAGAATGGATCCTTAACATCCTTCATGATCTCACACACCAGCAAAACTATCCTTCAAAGAAGATCTAACTAGTCCTAGATCCTCTTTCTAAACTTCTATATCACCGTTCCTCCATGTAAACAATCTCCACCTCAATCTAGAGACAACCACGAAGCAAACTAAAAATTTTAGGATAAAACCTAGTGCAATAGATTTTGGATGTAGTAAATCCTAGGTATCTTCCTTCCTTCCATACAACACTGCTTTGATACCAAATATCGAAAATGTACGCTCTTTTCACATGGATCGGCATGGATGTCAGTGATTAGCCAAGCAACAAGAAAGTACTTCTCAGAGATTAATGCAAAAGTACGATCAAACAATTCAAGAAATAAGGAAGAAGAGATTTTTAAGAGAAAAGAGTTTTTATTCAGTATATTTCAGCACTTTCACAATCTTGACCTATTTTCAGTATATATACTTTACAAAGGATCAATTTCAAGCTCATAGAAAAACTCTCCAAACCTAAATAATCCACGTACACAAAATAATAACCTACGAAAACTGAGCTGATCCAATTTTAGACTGAGTCGACTAACCTACGACTGGGTTAGCTCAATCTCAAACTGAGTCGACCCAGTTGTGTACCATGCCAATAGCCCAAAAATGCTGCTTTCTATCTAAATTTTTCTATGAGACCTAGCCAACCTAGTCCTGGACTGAGTCGGCCCAGTTTCCAACTTAGCCGGCTCAGTCTTAGGGTGAGTTAACCCAGTTTTTGAACTTTACTAGGAGAGCTATTTTCTCTTTCGGCTTGCTCCCGTCTTTCCATGACCTATCTTCTAATGTTTCTAAGACTTGAGAGTGCCACTTCTGAGGTCACAATCTTCTTCCATACTCCATTCCTAACACCAGCATCCATCAATCACTAGTCTATGGACAATACTAGAATGATATTGGACTACCTCATAAGCACTTAAAAAAAAAAAATGCATCACCCGTGTGGCCTCCCCAACTATCCTTCCCTCTCGATCATACTCCACCATGATCTGATGCTGGTGGTTCTACATATAAGGCATGCATGTAGACCATAAAATATTCTACTGGATGATATACCTATAATAAAAATATATTTTATAAATATATAAGAATGTACAATAACTATATAAATAAATAAATAAATAAATAATATAATAAAAATATACTCTCACTAGCCATAAGATTATGCAACATGGATGCCGATGGAGACTCATCAATGGGTGGAGAATGTACTGGAGATGTGGCTGATGGTGGAGGCTTAAATGCTGGTAGAGGAGTAGTTGCTGATGGAGGAATAGATATCGATGGTGCCGTGTAGCCGATGCAGAGGTAGATAGAGTATGTGCCAATAATGGCTCAGATGCTGAGCTCTGCATAGCTCGTCGAGGGATAGGGGTGAAAGCTAGATAGCATTTCCGTGCCATCATAACCTACAACATTAATGAACATTAATCAATATAACATATAGATTTAGTAGAGCACCAATAAGTAGACTCTAACATTTATACTAATATATTGAACTCATCATCTAGTTGCATCTACAATATGGACATCATCATTGCTCCTGATAAATGTATTTAGGACCTCGATAGCACCAAGTAAGTTTTGTCTTAGAGGAGCACTTTGTATGCATAGTCCAATATCATCATCAATCTCGATATCATCAAAGATATGCCTAGGCACCATCCTCACAACAACATCCTATTAAAGCTTTAAGAGATCACTAACGTAGAAGACTTAACTAGCTTAGGAGGCAAGTATATATAATTCTTTAGTACAGAGATGGTGTTGCATGTTGATAAGAGTAAAACCATACTCATCAGTCTTCATTCCTGACTGAGACAAGGTATCAAACCAATCGCATTTCATCAATGCAATCCTTTCTTTAGAATAGTAGTCCAGGATGACTATCGTCTCTACCAACTTATAATGGTTCAGATCTTTTGTACAAGACTGTGAATCCCTCGAGGTAGCAGAACACCCAGTGGTGGCGCCCAACATCATGCCACTATTTTGTATTGCCATATTTATGAACCAATTATGAATATTAAATTTGTAGCCATTAATGATGAGTTATTTATACTCACGCATGATATGATTAGGTTTCCTTAAAAGAGCACGTACTTCAGGACTCACATCACCAAGCGGTAATCTCCACATCTAAGGAGATGATACCTAATTAGTAAACATATTCAAATAAGGTGCACAAGACAAGAATATGTACTTGCTTACATAATCTTTGAATCACTTAAAAAATTCTTTGCGATGCATTTTCTCTTTTTCTTACCTACTTAAAGCATCGCCTGTATGTTGCATGCACAAAGAATAAATTTAGATGTAATTGAGTATTTTCTTCTAAGTATTATGAAATAAATAAGACTAAGTGACTCACCTTATGTACGGCTCAATGACATCATAGTTGAATAGTACGTAGCGGTGCACCTTATCTTTTTCTTCAATGCTTAAATCAGTGAAGTGGTATGAAGGAAAAAGTCTACTGATTGTATAATGGACTCAAATACAGGCTCAATTGGCTCATATTGATAATCTTGAGCTTGTTTAAATACATGATACAAAAATTCATACACTTTTGACCCAAATAACCTTCCGCTATGGATCCCTCCGAGCGATTCATATTTCTTATATAAGATTTTAGTGTTTGAATATTTCTCTTGGTAGGATACATCCATCGATAGAATACTGGGCCTCCAAGTATAACTTTTCCTACAAGATGCATGGTGAGATGCATTATAACTATAAAAAATGATAGTAAAAATATTTTTTTCATATCATATAATATAGTTACCACCCTTGCCTTGATTTTCTTTACATCTTTTATAAGCAACCTCTTTGCATAAATATCTTTATAGAAGTTACAAAGATGAATAACAGTCATTCTAACATTTTTTGGCAACACATGGCGAATAGCTATTGGGATCAACTCTTACATCAATACATGATAATCATGAGTCTTCAATCTTTCAAGTTTGACATCCTTACTATTCATATGCTTTGATATATTACTTGAGTACCCATCTAGAATATTTATGTTCTCCAACATATGAAGAAATGTGGATCATTTAGAGATATTCATAATATAGCATGCATGAGGGAGCCTCCACTATTCTCCTCCTACTGACTCTGGATGGAGTGATTTCATAATATTTCATTCTTTCAATTCAAATCAAAAATTCAAATCATCCTTGGTCTTATCCTTGATGTTCAAGATTATTGCCAATAGAAGCTCGCACACATTTTTTTCAATATGCATTACATCTAAGCAGTACCATAATAAGTTTGTCTCCCAATATACCAATGCATTGTAAACAAATCATGTGTGGAACCTACATTAAGTATCACTTTCAGATAGGTAATAAATGCATCCTATCATTTTCAAAAATTGCATTAATTCTATAGGTTCATTACAGTAATCAAACAATATGCAATAGGGACAGAAAGAAATTTCGATAGTATTTCCTCTTAGTTCTCCCATGTAGGGAGAACAAAAAAAAAATACTAGCCAAAATTTCTTTCAGAACCCTCAGCATACTGTTTGATTACTATAATTACCTATATAATTATTTATAATTTCCAAACTATCCCAATTGGATAATTAATTGGTCATGGTACATAATTCTCCCATCCATACAAAAAATATATAATTGTATGGACCGATAATTATGTACACTAATCAATTGATGGGTCTATTATTATGTAATACAATAAATAAAAGCAACAAGATATAAATTATTGCCTAGATATGCAATACAAGAGGAGGGATGAATTGGGATTTTAAAATTTTAAAGCTAATTTAGAACCACAAAAATTATGTAATGTTATGCAAGTTGTATGTGGTGGGTGATTTAAGTAAGATGAAAAGATAAATAGTAAGAGAGCAAGTATTTAAAAAAATAAAGATAGAGAGAGAGCAAGCACATCACAAATAAGTAAGATTTATAGTGGTTCAATGCCAATCTTGCACCTACATCGACTTCCCAAGCTCCTACTTGGAAATTTAAATCCACTAACCATATTCAAACTGAATACACCATTGAAAACCTCTAACCCTAGTATCCCAAGCTAGCATGCTTGTTTTTGGGTATAAGCCAATCCTACACACTTTGATTTAAGGTTTGGAGAGATCTTCCTAAGTTTTGGAACCTCCAAAACTTAAAACAATATGAAAATAGAGTATAAGAGTTAATGATAATGAAATACAAACTTAGCTCCTTTAATAAGCAAATAAAATATTAAAAACTCTCTACATAATTAAGGAAGAAGCTTTTCTGATTTTCTTCAAAGTTGTTGAAGACTTGAATGAGCTTTTAAGGGGTTGATGAATTTGAAACAAAAGCTTCTTTGCTTGAAGAGGGCTTTTTGCTTAGGACTGAAATGAATGCTTGAATCTCTTGTATTGTTCCTTCCTTTTGAAAGCTTTTATATCCTTTATAATGACTGGAGAGAAAATAAACCCAATTTGTAGCCATTGGAGATCTATTTTGGAGCATTGAATGTAGTTGAAAAGGATAAAAAAATAGCCATTGTGGATTTTTTCATCGCAGGGGTCGACCTCTATGATAGAAAATCTAAAAAATCCCACGTTCTATTTTTTTGCCTTTAGAATAGTAGAGGTCGACCCCTAGGTTGACTCTTGGCATAGGGGATGACCTAGGGGTCGTCCCCTTTGGTATGCCAATCAGCCCCTTTGACAGGGGTCGACCTAGGGTCGATCTTTTTCTTCAAACTTGATTTTTTCTCAAAAATATACATCCAAAAAAATATGAAATTACTTCCAATAGATCATAAATCTTCTATTCTTGCTCTTGAAACTTTCAAAATAGATTTTTTCTAATTTTATAAATTTATGATTTTGTCCCTCGTCATCTTTTTTTCTGATTTTCTTCTAAATTATGCATCCAAAATTTATAAAACTACCTCCAATAGATTAGAAATGTTCTAGGCTTGTTGTTAAGGCTTTCAAAACATATTTTTTTCAACTTTATAAAATTTATGATTTTGCTCCTAAAATATAATAAATCTTTTTTCGAGCCAAAATTATTAGTATCTCGCTCAAATATTTTATAATCATCAAAATTAATTCTTGAAGCAACAATCTTCCCCTTTTTGATGATGATAAAATATTTATGTATAAGCAAAATAAGACATTCATAGAACATTAAAAAAAAATAGTGCCATTAAAAATTTTGAGTTTAAAATTAAGATAATATATAGATATATTCAATTGATATAAATTTTTAAGGCATGAGCTTTATAATATCAAGACATAATGTCAATGCCTACAAGTAGATGATCATAGTGCCGCATTATCGTAAAGGATAGAGAAATCATAGTATAAACCTCAGTTTCTACAAAATAACTTAGTTCTTTTAGAAGAGAGGTTAGGGGCTATATAAAAAAATTGCCAATCATCAAGCATATAATTTTAACATCATCAATTAATAATTATTGCTTATACCAAACAATATATTTACTCTCCCTTTTTGACATCATCAATTAAAAACTACTCTTTTCTTGTTTAAAATAAAAATTTACTCCCCCTTTTATGATAGAATAAGATGCCAATATTCAAAATACATAAGAGGTATAGGAGTCATACATCAAGTAAATAGTTCTAGTCAGAATATATAAAGATGCGACATGGAGTTTACATAAAGATTTTAGAAATAGAAATAGTTAGCCATACAAGATAAGCACCACATACAATAAAAATTAGCCAACATATATCATGAAGTAATTGACTAAATATATAAATGCATACTTCATGAATATTCTCAATTTATCATTAGTTCATTGCATATTTTTTATATACTTATTATACTATAATGTCTCAATTTAAATAAATGAGTATTAAGATTTCGAGCATCAATTTATTGAGTATTTTAAGCATCAATTCATTAAGCATATACTCAATATTTTTTTTTTTTTAATAATCATTAAAAAGCTTATGAGAAGGATTAAGAAAATCATCAAAATCAATAAGATATAGGAGTGTATCAAATGAGAGATGTATCAAATTTAAAAAATAAAGTCAAATAAATTATCTTCCTTTTTAAAACTTATCTTTGGATTTAAAACATGCTTAAAACATCGTTTTACTTTCAAAAATTTGCTTGAATTCAAATATCAAAGACTCTCCTCCTTATTAAATGATTATAACTTTTATAATTAGATTCTTAAATATATATTTTTAAGCTTTAAGAGGAATAAAACTTTTCAAAGTTTTGAACAAAGAAATCAAGCATAACATTTTTTTTTAATGCATCAAATAAATCATTGAAATATATCATCAAAATCAATTAAAATTCAATATATATATATATCAAATTCAAAAAATTTTGATTTAATTTCAAAAGGATATTAAATTTGAATTTTATAAAATATTTAATATAAAAATAAGTATGTTTGATATCAAATTTGTATTGATATCACTCTCTTCCTTTCTAAAAAATTTTAATTCAAATTTTTCATATCAATATTAAGGGATAGAGCTTTTCAAGATATTTTTACACATTTGATACCAAAAAAAGTAGGTCCGATATCAAATTTTTATTTGATACCATTAATTTAGATTTTTAATTTAATTTTAAAAAATAAAGATTTTCAAATAAAATAAGTATAATAGAAAAAAATTGACATCAATTTTAATATTTATTCTTTACATTTCTCAAGAAGTTTTAGTCAATTAAACTTTGAAAATATATGTATCAGAAGAGTATGAAAGATGGTATCAAAGCTAAAAATAATTTTATAAGGATCTTACATTATTCATTAAAAATTTTATAAATTTATTTCTAAGAGTAAGAAGAGTTTCCAATTCAATTCAACTTCAAGAATGTCAAGAATATTTAGGTAAATCAAATTATAAAATCAGCATATGAATGATACCACTTTAAGCAAATTTCAATATTTGAGAATAATTTATTTATCTGATACTACTTTAAATTAGTAGTACTTTAAATCAAGTAAATCAAATTGAATAAATACATGATAGCATGAATTGAAAAGACTGTAAGGCATTTGATTGAGAGTTTGAATTTAATTAAAATAAAGTATAAATTTGAGAGAATTATAAGATAAATAATTCAAAATTTGAGATTAATATTGATATTTTCAATACTAATTTGCAGCAAATGTCTCTCCTATTTTTAAAAGTGAATACCATAAAATTCATCGCATGATATTTTTTAAATTTATTCTCCCTTCTTTGTTTTAAGTGAAGCACCATTAATTGATACTACTTTAATCTTTAACTAATACTAATTTAACTTTTAAGCATAGATTTTCAAATTTGATTGATACCAATTTTATAATTAATTCATTTTAAATGAATTCTTTTCCTTACTTTTATAAATAAAGGCATTTTTAATTAAATAGTCTTTTAAGATCAATTATTTTTTTCGTCTATTGCACTTATTTTAAAGTAAGCATATTGAGTTTTAAATAATCAACCATCAATCATAATCATGATATAGTGAATTTTTTTTTTATGAAAATTTTACTTTCATTGATTTTAAAATGAAATGTTTACAATAGGATGTCTTTAATCATGATAACATCAAAATGATCAATTGATATAAAGCATTTTTAAAATATTCATTGATCATTAAAAAATGATGACATAATTAAATTAATCAAAGTATGAATTGATAAGTCAAAAATTATATAAATGCTTAAATTAAAGATGAACAAATCAAGTAATATAAGTATTTTTTTTTTAAGTTTAAAAAAATTATTTCTTTCGGCATAACTCAATCAAAAATAGAATAAGATTTAGTTTAAGAAATATTTTTTTCTCATTTAGAAAGTATAATTTTGATACTATATATATATATATATATATATATATATATATATATATATATATATATATATTCAATACTATAGATTCAAAAAGAAATGTTTTTCAAATTTAGCTAAGGAATAGCTTGAAGCTTTAAAAATCCAAGATAAATAGATTCTTTTAAAATTGAGAATTTGGATATATTATGACAAAAAGATTTATTTAATTTAATAATTTTTATAATAATAATAATAATTTTTTAAAAAAATATTTTTTTAAAAAAATATTACACATTAAGCTTAGAAAAGGTATCAAATATTTGTAATTTATCTCAAACATTATCATATTAAAATATGGTTGTGCAAACTTAGATTTGAGATAAAGCATTCTTTTCTTCCTTCATTTTTTTTTGTTAAAAGATGGAGTGCAAGGTGATAAAATCTGATACCAATTATTTTAGTTTTTTTGATAAAAAAAGATGAATTCATTAAGTTCAGATCAAATTATTTTGATAAATCATTTTGAATTGATACCAATGGACTATGCAAATAAATTATAGAGAGATTTACTATTTAAATTTAGATCTTTCTTTTCTTAAGAAATATCACTCAATTTAGTATAGAAAAGATATAAAATTCTTTGAATTTATCTCAAAAGATATCACATAATCTATGCAAAACTAGATTTGAGACAAAATATTCTTTTCTTTTTATCAAAAGAAGGAAAGAGAGTATAAGATAGAAAGAAATCTGTTTGATAGCAATTATAAAACTTTATTTAAGGATGAATTCTTTGTTACCAATGCAAAACATGAATAAACAAGATCACATGAAACCACAAGTATAAGTGAACCAACAAGTCAAGCAACAAATAAATGCTTATTAATAATTTTTCATGAGATTCAAAAATTATTTATCTAAAATTTTTATTTAAAATAAAATATTTTTCAAGATTAAACTTGATATCAATTAATTATTAAAAATCATGATAGGATCAAACCATGTGAAGTATGATTGAATAAAAAATAAAATAGAAATAATTTCTCTAAAGCAAATCAAATAACTAGAATAACACGAGTGCATAAATAGATCAAAATAAATTTACTTTTAATATTTTAATAATATTTTATTTATTTAATTTAATTTTTTTCATAATAAATGCTAGAAATCTTAATTTTCTTAACTCTTCCTTTGTGTTGAAAAATTAATTTTTCTTAATTCTCTCCCTATTTCTTTCAAATCTGGCATATTTAATTAATTTAAACAAGCAATCATTTCTCTCCCTTTGATTTGCAAGCAAAGCATATATTGAGTCAAACAAATAATATTAAACACATTAAATTTTCATAAAAAATAAATTTGTATTGATTAGCCAATGGTATTTACAAAGATAAAATCATGAAAGCATGCACAATGTATGAGAGCTATATCCTATATAGATGTCAAAAATAGATTGAAAGGATCACTAAAGCTATGGAAATGAATCCTAGTATCTTAAGCAAGTATATATCAGGATAATCCTAAGATATAGGTCTAGGCTAGGTAGAAGGAGAGTGTAGTCTAATATCTCCAAATGATTGGGCCTGATAGTGAACATCCTTTCTCATTGCAGTGAGTGCCTGAATCAATCTTCCTAACTCATTTTTGATCAATGATAATGCCTGCATCTGATCTTATCTCGTCTGATGTGCCTTTGATATGTACCTCTAAAGTTCTGCACAGACTGACGCTACAATCTTGATGGAGTGTCTCTCAACAAATGCATCTTCATTCAGTCTATCAGGTAATCATGAGCTAGTATCTAGATGGTTGGTCTGTAAAAGTGAAGCTTTCTCTATTTATTCATGCTACTCTACTGGCTCCTTATCCTGATATATACTGTAATAAGCTCTGCTGTAGGAGTCTCATCATCATCATCTACTATAGCATGAGAGCCGATATCCTCAATACTCTCAATAATTATCTCGATTAAATATAAATCTTAAATATGTAGCTACTTGAGATAATCCAAGGTGCTCCTATTGGTCTATATATGTGTAGCATACATCCAATGCTATCAACATTTATCTCAATCTGCACACCTTTCACTTTGAAAACTAGACTTTTCTCTTTCTTTGGGCAAAATGCTTTTAGGGTGCCATTAGAGAACAAGGACTATAAGATTAGAATAGAAATTGAGAGAAAAGATCCAATTTTAGTAGGAAAGGGGTTTGAAAGGAATTATGGCTCAAAAAAATTGATAATAAAATAATAGAGCCTTGAAATATTTTTAAATAGAAGAACTAATCCCAAAAAAAAGGGGGTTAACTCCTACTAAATCAAGAGTCAGCTTCTGGAAGCAGAAAATAGTTCAAGTAGTTTTTCATTCAAGAAAATTTAATCAAGTTGAATAAAATTCAATAGGCAATCAAATCGATGATCAAGAAGGATATTTAAGTTAAATTGGGAGACCAAGAATTAATCAATCATGGGGGTAAGATTATCAAGGGACTCATGTAAAAGAAAATCTAGATATAGGCTCTATGAGTTTTAGTTGAACTATGAAATTCCAAATCCTTAGGGATAAGCTAATATGCAATGTAATTCAACACATCAAGCACTTGAGCTTTATGAATAGATGTTTTATCTTCAAGTACTTAGATCATGCAAAGTTTTAAAAAATTTTAATATTTAAGCAACTTATTTAGGAATGCCAAAAATCAGTTTTGCATGTATATTTAGTAATTCAAAAATATTCATACCCAATTAAGAATCTTTTAATTTAAGTTTATCAATTGCAAAATTGATATGGGGAAGCTATTATATCATGTTGAATTTTAAGATAGCTTTAATTTATATCATAACATGATATTTAGAGGAGAGCATATTGATTTTTTAAAATCAAAGTATTCAAATCATCAAAATCAATCAATCATGCTAATCTTACTAACATATGAAAAGAATTTCAAGCAAGTAATCATAATATGAAATCATAACAATAGATTATTAAAATTAATAGAATTAATCAAATAAACATTGATGGTATGATGTGAGAAAAATTTAGATTTTATTAATATCATCATCCATCCAAGTTCATTCCTAAGGCATCCAACTACAAGTATTTTTTTATTTTATTTTATTGAATCCTTGGTGTACCTGCAAAATTATTTACTAGTTTTTGATACCCAAGTCATCTTGGGTCCATGAAGGCTAGAGCTTATGGTTCCTTTTGGAACCCAAATCTTCTTCATATTTGAATTTTTAGATTTACTAGAAAAATATGTATAGGATTTATGTCCTACTTTTTTACATTTAAAGTAAGTAATATTTGAAAACTTGTTGCTTGATGAGTTCACAAAGATGTTCTAGAAATTTTTATTTCTTAAGAGGATTATAGCCTAGACCAGCTTTATCATAAATGATCTTTTAATTTTCAAGTATCATTTAAAGTTTATTTGAGCTAAGAGTGAACTTTTCTATCATAGGTTTTAACTTAGCAATTTTAATTTTTAGATTTAGATTTTCTTGAGTTAAAATTAATTTCTCATTTGAAATTATCTCATTTTCTTTTAGGAAGAATTTTAAAATATCATTTTTCTTCTTATGCTCAGTATTTTCTTCAACTAATAAATTTTTAGATTTAATCAATTCTTCCTTTTTTTTAGTTGAAGAATTAATTTGTTTCAAGAAATCTTTCTTTTCTTTGGCCATGTTTTTTATATTTTTTATTAGATCTTCTTTTTAACTCAAAATTTTATTTTTCTCTTCAACCAAAGATAGATTAGATTTTTTAAGTTTTTTATTTCATAGCCTTATCTTTTTGTATTCATCCATTAACTCATTAAAGGCTTCATATAATTCATTAAAAGTAAATTTAGAGGAGTGTTCATGATATATCTCATCATTTTGAGCGATGAGGCAACAACTTTCTATACATTCCTCCTTTTTTTCATTCTTCTCTTCTTTGCTTTGCTCCTACATAATCAATGCTTTCTTTTTCTTTTGTTTCTTTCTTTTTTTCTTCTTTTCATCCTCATGCACCATGAGGCATGAGTTGAGATAAATTTTTTTTTCTTCTTGAGAGCTTGATGTTTCTTTTTGATTTGCTCTCTCAAAAGTAGTTTCTAATTTTTTTATATTTGATTTACTAAATTATATAAAAAAATTATATTAAAAATATTTATGTCTGATGAATAATAAAGTAAATTCATTGCTTTAGCATTCATTTGAATCATTTTTTTATCATGAATTAATGCATTGGGTGTGTGTAGACCATTGATTATAATTTTTCATAAATTATAGTCATGTGCTTGAATAAATATTTTTATCCTAGATTTTTAATAAGTATAATTTGAGCCATCAAACAATGGGGGCCTATCTATAAAATGTCCATCATTAAAAAAGATTTTATTTTGGGTTGCTAAGATCTCTAGCTCTTGATGGTTAAATCAACAACTAATAATAGAGCACCTACTCTGATACCACTTGTTGCCCAGATATGCAACCCAAGAGGGGGGATGAATTAGATTTTTAAAATTTTAAAGCTAATTAAGAACCACAAAGATTATATAATGTTATGAAAGTTATATATGGTGGGTGATTTAAATGAGATAAAAAGATAAATAGTAAGAGAGCAAGTATTTAAGAAAATAAAGATGGAGAGAGAGTAAGCACACCATAAACAAGCAAGATTTACAATGGTTTGACGCCAATCTTGTACCTACATTCACTCTCCAAGCTTCTACTTAAAAACTTAAATCCACTAACCATATTCAAACTGAATACACCATTAAAAACATCCAACCCTAGCTATCCCAAGCTAGTATGCTTATTTTTTGGATACAAGCTAACCCTACATACTCTGATTCAAGATTTGGAGAGATCTTCCCAAGTTTTGGAACCCCCAAAACTTAAAACAATATAAAAATAGAGTATAAGAGTTAATGATAATGAAATACAAAGTTAGTCCCTTTAATGAGCAAATAAAATACTAAAAAGTCTTTACACAATTAAGAAAGAAGCTTTCCTAATTTTTCTCAAAATTGTTGAAGACTTGAATGAGCTTTTGAGGGATTGGTGAACTTGAAATGAAAGCTTCTTTGCTTGAAGAGGGCTTTTTGCTTAGGACTGAAATGAATGTTTGAATCTCTTGTATTGTTCCTTCCTTTTGAAAGCCTTTATATCCTCTATGATGACTGAAGAGAAAATAGACTCAATTTATAGCTGTTGGAGATCTATTTTAGAGTATTAAATATAGCTAAAAAGAATCAAAAAATAATCATTATGGACTTTTTTCATCACAGGGGTCGACCCCTAGGTCGTCCACTACACACGGGCCGACCTAGGCCTAGGAGTCGACCTCTATGATAGAAAATTCAAAAAATCTCATATTTTATTTTTTTACCTTTGGAACAGAAGATGTCGACCTCTGGCATAGGGAACGACCTAGGGGTCATCCCCTTTGGCGTGCCAATCAGCTCCTTTGATAGGGGTCGACCCTTTTCTTCAAACTTGATTTTCTCTCAAAATATACATCCAAAAAATATAAAATTACCTCCAATAGATCACAAATCTTCTATTTTTACGCTTGAGACTTTTGAAATAGATTTTTTCTAACTTTATAAAATTTATAATTTTGCCCCTCATCATCTTTCTTCCTGATTTTTTTCTAAATTATACATCCAAAATTTATAAAACTACCTCCAATAGATCAGAAATCTTCTAGGCTTGTTATTGAGGTTTTCGAAACATATTTTCTTTAACTTTATAAAATTTATGATTTTGCTCCTGAAATATAATAAATCTTTTTTCAAGCCAAAATCATTAGTATCTCGCTCAAATATTTTATAATCATCAAAATCAATTCTTAGAGCAACATAAATAGTAACCCAAAAAGTTTTATATAATAAATTCTATAACATGAATTATATCTATAAATAAACTCTAACATTTATATCAGAACATTACTAGAGTTAGAGGTATCTAGATGAGAATAGTAATAAAGCTTAAACTCTATTGCTGTAGCCCATGAACCATCACTCAAATGTATCTCTATAGGAGTTTCACTCATGGCTGAAGGATGGAGGATAGAGCTCTAGGCTGTAGCTCTCATTAGTAATTGTAGCCTCCCTGGCGGCCGCTACCGCCATGCCTCGACATCTAGCTACCAAGATATATAGCTCAGAACCCATTGGTCAAGAATCTACTAGCATGGCCTAGAACTTGCAGGTGGGGGTTCTCTTACCGACCAACACGGTATGGCCCAAAATCCACTGGCACGGTTTAGAACCCATCGACGGATATTTTTAGCTTACTAGTCGATATAATCCATAGCATGGTCTAGAACTCACCGGCATAGCATAGAACTTGTTAGGACAACCCATAGCTATCGGCATAGCTCAAAACCCACCGATGTGGATTCTCTTTAAATATTAAAAAAATTAAAAAAATTAAAAAGAAAATAAAAAGGAGGCTTAGATTCATCATTTAATCATATATTGCAAAAATACTTTCGATATCTGCTATAGTTAAACTAAATCAGCTATGAACGGTTGCTCGTTAAATAGTCATTGGCCATCCAAGATACCTTATCATTCAAAATTATTAAAATATTTATAGAAGAAGAAAAAAATAAGAAAACTCATATCACTAAAATCATACTAAGAATTAATAATTTTTCATCCAAAATCATCACAGCCTCTTTATAAAAAAAAAGAAAAGAAACTAATTTTTAAAATAGGATATTATAGAAAATAATAAAATAAAAAATGATATAAGATAAGTACTATTTATAACATATTGATTATTGGTAGAATATTCTTAAAATATAGTGGCATCTTCTTCTTCTCTAGTGGCATCTTAATATTAATTAAATATCCTTAAAATATAGTATCAATTTAAGTAATTCTTAAATAAATAGAAAGGATAAAAAATAGGTAAAGCTCAAGATCAACTCGACTTAACTTGACTTGAATATGAACCGAGCCATATTCGAAATCAAGTTTGAGCTTGAAATTGAATATTATCTTGCTAATAATATATATTAATATATTATTAATATTTGTAGCCCTAATCGACTCGTTTGACCCTCATTCCATGATGGATCATTTATTATAATATTATTATAATATTATTATAATAAATATAATAATAATATTTATTATAATATTTATCATTATAATATTTATTATAAATATAATAATAAATATTATAATTAATAAATATTATTATAAATATTATAATTAATTATTAATATTATTATAAAATTAAATAAAAAAATTATACCTGCTATGGGGAGGAGGTTGCATAGACTATGAGGGTCGCTGGCGGTGATGCTAGAGGGAGGGAGGGTCGGCAGTGGTGGAGTTTGCCAGCAGCGGTGCTAGAAGGAAGGTGTAGGCCAAAGGAGACTAGGACTAAGGGGGCTGGAGTCAGCAACAGGGCGGATCGACGGTGGTGCTAGAAGGAAGGGGGCGACGGAGAATGGGGCCGAGAGAGGTGAGGTCGATGAGGATGGGGTCGAGGCTGAGGGAGTCAGGGTTGAGAGGGCCAGAACCGACGATGGGGCTGAGGGAGAGAGTGGTGGGCAAGCTAGCATGGAGTGGGCAGGTAGGGCATGGGTAGCCAAGCAAGAAGAGAGAAAGAGAGAGAGGGAGGAGGCGATGCTAAAGGGAGGTGGTCGGCGATGGGGTAGGTCGGCAGAGGGGTGGATCGGAGGCGAAGAGGATAGTTAGGGCTCGGGTAGAGAGGAGAGAGAGAGAGTATGTGAATGAGAGGCCAGGGAGAGAAGATGAAAAGTGCTTGGCATGCAGGAAAAATTATAGCCAAACCTATGTCAGCGATTTTCAAAATAGCTGCCATAGGTCTAGTTATTACAGTGGTTATATATAACAACTACCATTTGATCTATAGCAGCGATTATCAACCACTGCAATAGATCCTATGGCAGCGATTTTTACTAACCGCTGCTATAGATGCATAATATATATATATATATTTTATATTTTTTTTAAATATAATATAATTTTAAAATTTAAAATCCATCTTTATCATTTATTATCTAAATAATTTTTATTAGAGTATCATCACAAAAGATCGCCTTGATCTGATAACCCTAGCTAGCTATGTCAATTAATAAAATTTAATTTTGATGGCTATGAACGACCACATGATGATCTGATAGATAAAGATCATCGATTGATTCAAAAACTTGTAATGATAATCTTGGTAATGTTTGTAACATACTATCAAAATCTTATTTTAATCAGACATCATTATCATTATCAATCTAGTACTGGATGATTTCGATCATTAAATAAAAAATAAGTGATCAAAAGGCCAAATAGTATTCAATTAATAGATGATTCTTTTAGATAATTGATCTTTGCTACTACTTTAATTATTTGTATGGTGGTGATCGTAAAATTTAAACCATGTCTATGTGAATTATCCATGTTAAACATATCTTACAAAAGCACAAGGATAGTTATATAAGGCCTTTAAGAACCAGTATCAAAAGATATATAGTTTTGGATCGTTCATATATACGCAATTTGAATTTTATGATCACCATCATATAAACAATCAAAGTACTACCAAAGATCATTTATCTAAAAAATTACCTCATAATCGAGTGCTATTTGGCCTTTTGATCATCATTTTTTATTTAACATCTAAAATTATCCCATGCTAGATTGACCATGATAATAATATTCGATTAAAGTGAGATTTTGATAGTGTGCTACAAACATCATCGAGATCATCATTGCAAGATTTTGGATCAATCGATGGTCTTTATCTATTAGATCATCATGTGTAGCCATCGAAATCAAATTTTATCGATCAAATAGTTGGGGCTATTGGATCGAAGTGGTTTTTTATGATGATACTCTAACGATAATTATTTAGATAATGAATAGTAAAGATGGACTTTAAATTTTAAAATTATATTATATTTAGAAAAAAATATGAAAAAAATTATATTATGTATCTATAATGATAGTTCAACATAATCGCTGCCATGGTTACCCAGGCAGCGGTTATGCAAAACCACTGCCATAGGTCAAATTAATGATAGCGATTACATAAAACCTCTGCCATAGGTCAAATCCATGCCAGTAGTTAAATATAACCACTGCGATAGGTCCAATCTATGGCGGTGATGAAGGATAACCACTTCCATTGATTGAGCATATAGCAGCGGTTGATTAACTACTATAATAAATTAAATATTTAGCAGCGATTAAATATAACCACTGCTATAGATTTGACCTATGACAGCAATTATATATAACCATTGCCATAGATTTGACCTATGATAGTGGTTTTGTATAACCGCTGCTATAAGTCCAATATATGGTAGTGGTTATATATAACTATTGCCTTAGATCCTATGACAGTAGTTTTTGAACCGCTACAATAGTAAGCATTGATGTAACTCCATTCTATAGTAGTGATTTTTAGGATTTAGAGACAATCCTAGCCCACATCAGGTAATATAAGATTGAAAATATCCGATGTCACAGATTGTGATTGAGAAAAGCAATTATGAACAAAAAAAAAATTCATAACCTTGAAAAAATATGTACAAAGCCCAATTTGGGCTGATAAAGTAACAACAAAAAATAAATAAATCAAAGAAGAGAAGATTACAAAATTAGACATCTACTTGAGGAGCTTGAGTAGGAGGAGCCACCTGGTCATCAGTTGGGGACTCTACTAAGATGACCTCAATGGCTGGAGTCTCGATAGGAGCAAGGGAAAGTTGTTGAAGAGCCACCATAGGGCAAGTTGGGACATGGCAACAAAAAGGGCCACATTTGACATCGGTTGAGCAGGAGTCTCCGACATTAGTTGAATAGCCACCTCTTTAGTAATACCGCTCAAGCCCATGCTAGGAAAAAGCTTCTTGACCAAATTCTTGTAGTTTGCAAATCCATAGTCAAAAGCCTCCTCCAAAGCCTCCATGACTTTCTCCTAAAAAGCTTTCGAGGATTTATAGTGCTTAACAGCCTTGGCAATAGTAGCTTTGCACCTCTCGATATTCCTTTGGTATATGAGAAGGGCCTTATCCTGAGCCACCACTATGTCATCCTAAGAGGCCACTACTGCCTCCAGCTCCTTCACTTTGGTGTCCAATTTAGAAATTTTGGGGATCTATTATTGTAGCTCCAGTAACTTCTTCTCTCCCTCATTTGTTTTCCTCTAATGATCCATCAGAGCTAATTCTTCTTTTTCATTATAGCCAATTTCTCCTGGAGCTATTTCTTCAACTCCTCGATGACCTTGGCCTTCTTCGTGGCTTTTTCTTCTGCTGTCTTCTTCTAGTCCTTTGCAGACTGCATCCCTTCTTCCATGGCCTTTTTATTTTCAAAAACCACATCATGTGCTCACCAAATAGCCTAAAAAATATGGTGGACTGAAAGAAAGGAGCAAAAGTCAGATGGGTCTTAAACCGATGAAAGAGAGAGAGAGAGAGAGAGAGAGAGAGAGAGAGAGAGAGAGAGAGAGAGAGAGAGAGAGAGAGAAATAAGAAGAAAAGAAAAGTGAAGAAAGATGGAGGACTTTTGTCCAAAATGCTGTTGAAGCGGTAGTTAATCAGCTCCTCAAGTCCAAGATCCCTCGTTCGGGAGTTCAGATCCTATTGCAGCATCATTACGCCCAACAGGTCCCTGCCGAGTCTTGGCATGTCGAGCAAGGAAGCTTGGGAGAGATCGATCTTCTCAATAGAGGTCAATGATAGATCAACCTCGAGAATCCTCAACCCTTTGGTGGGTCGAGATAGTCTGGTAGATGCCGAGGCAGATGCAGTTGCAGGACTAGCCCACGACATTGTAGTGAATGGGCTTGATCTTGGGTGAGCTATTGGTTCTTTGGAAGGCAGATGAACTGCCTTAGTAGATTGTCGATGTCCTCTAGAGACTGGCAGTGATATAGGAATGGGGGTCGCATTTATCACTAATGGCCCTGGAGCAAAAATGAGAGCAGATTGGGGGGATGCCGACATTGGTCCAGCAATTTTCTTCTTCTTCCCCCTCTTTGCAGCAAGCAGGTTGGTGGGTTCCTGCTTTCTCTTCTTCTGCTCCACCAATCTCTTCGAATCGAATGTCATGAGTACTGCCACATTAAAAAAGAAGCAATGATTAGAGAAATGTTCATGCACATAAAAAAATAGAGAAAATATAATGATAGACTCACCCTAAAGAGAGATCTGGCTGATGTCGAAGTTGAATAATGTCCGATCCATCACTAACTAGCTTAGCTTGGATACCTTTCTACCAAGCAGCTCTTCAAAAGCCTCTTTGTCTCAAGCAAAACTTGATTATTAAAGTTCCATTTGAGCTAAAATTTATCCTAGCTACAACTGAAATCCCAAAGAACATTGAAAGAGACAAAAAGGAAATGACTCTTTCATCATGGTTAAAAGAAGAGAGAGAAAGACCAAATTTATATGTGGTCTGGATGAAAAATACCACCAACCCTTTTTAGTTGGATGTTTCTTCAGGATGAACAATTCCTTAAAGAGAAAAATCTTAAGATTGATGGTGGCAAAACTACAATAGATGATGAAAACCAGGATAATCCTGATGGCATTAGAAGTAACTTGGGTCAGATAGAGTTTGTAAAAATTCAAAATATTATAGATAAAAGGTTGTAAAGAGAACCGCAGTCCGAATCAGAGTGCTTCATCATAAAGGCTATACAGCCCTCAAGAGGTTATGTAAGTCAATCATCCAGACTAGGAGCTATCAATTAAAAATTCTTAGAGATGAGATATTTATCCCTAAGCTTATCCAGATCAGGGTCAGTCAAGACTAAGGGCTCAGTACCTATATCGAAGTAGTTTAGAAATCCCCTTACTAGAGACTTCGAATGATTCTCATCGAAAGTACTAGCCTCCACTACAATAAAAATGCTCATTAGTGGCATTTTTAAGTACCACTATAGGATAGAAAGAATGCCACAAACACTTTTACCAACATTTTTGTGGCATTTTCTTATGTACCATCTTAAGATGGTGTCGACAATTAATTATCAGCATTTTCAAAATAATATCAATAAAAATTTTTATTTTAATGGCATATATAAGTGCCTTTAAAATTTTAATACTAGCATTTTTTATATACCAATAAAAATTATAAAAAATAAACTATATATTCCAGATTTCAAACAATGAGAGAACTCAAACTAATGATCTCTTGTTTGAATAGCAAGCTCTTAACCACCAAACTATCATTTATATTAATACTATATTAAAATAATTTATTTAACTTATTAATAACATTCATGTCATTAAATAAATAATACTAAAAAAATATATGTATAATAACATATTTTATGAGATCGGTATGACTAAACCAAGCTCTATGTAACTCGGTATGACTAAACTAAGCTCTATGTAAAAAATTAATAATCTAAGAATTAGTAGTAATTTTTTAAAATCCTATAAAATATGAGATTATTTATCGGCATATTAGTTAAATGCTATAATAGCAGTTTTGATTTCTGGTATGTTAAGTTATATGCCATAAAATATAAATTTATAGCGGCATTTATAATAAAGCGCCGCTAATAACAAAAATACTTATTGAAAGATAGTGGCATTTTTACCAAAATGCAGCAAATAAAGAAATATAGTGACATATAATAAGAAATGCCATAGGTAATTTGCCACCAAATATCATTTTTGTTGTAGTGCTCGACGGTCGCTCGAGATGGATCAGCCACCTCAAGCTCGAGTTGTGATTGGATAGACCAAATCTTTTGGTCACCCGAAACTCTTTTTCCCCTCATCTTATCACTGTCAAGGGAAGTACTCTCTTAGGAAGACATTTTCTAAAGGATGAAGGAAGGAAGCTATTGCCCAAGGATGGCTATCCAAGAGGGGGGATGAATTGGGTTTATAAAATTTTTGGCCAAATTTAACTTTACACAAATATGTGCTTAACTTAATTCAATTCAATAAAATTAATTAGTGTATGCAACAAAATCAAGTTTGAATAATCTTAAGCAGGAGTTAATCTAAATTAGTAAGTAATTAGCAATTTAAAGCATGCAAGATATGTAAAGCAATAGAGAAGAAAATACAACACAAATGTACAAAAATTTTATAGTGGTTCGATGCAATCCCACACCTATGTCCACTCTCCAAGCTCTTCTTAGAAATTTCACTATAATCCTAGATTATAGTATATTTATTTTAATCTAAAATTATAAATAAATTTAGTTGATTTTGTCGGACTCACCAACTACAATCCTACATCGATAGTTTTTTCAGGATCACTATCAACTTAATTGATTTTATGGGCTTACCAACCAAAACCTATAAAATCCAATTTCAAACTTAGGCCGACTTAATCTTCAAGTTTCTTTCTTCCAACGAAACTTATAAAAAAATAAAAATACAAAGTATTAAATTCAGCACAAGAAAAAGAATAAAAAAAACCTCTTTTGGAGATCGAAGAAGTGGCTGAATATGTGCTTTTTCAAAGCTTCACTTCTCTTCTTGATGCTTGAAAGGATGTAAAAGATGATGGAGATAAATCCTCTTGGAAGCCCTCTGATTTAAAAGCTTGATTCCTCTATATTCTCTCTTTCTTCAATGATATTCAATATTTTTTTAAAAAAATGATGATTTTTCTTTTTAAATCTTCTTATCTTTTTTCTCCATTGAGTCTCAAGCCTTTTATATGCTTGAAAGTGGCTGATGAAAGAGTTTTGATTGTTGGAAGGGCTGAAATAGCTGTTGGAGGTGAAAAAGAGCTGTTGAAAAGATTGTAGAAACTAGCCGTTAAAGACTATCAAACTGCGTCGAGCTGGCTCGAATCCAATTTGAGCTGGCTCAAATAGGAGAATAGAAAAATATCTTTTCTACCATCCTGAGAGAGTTGGCTTGGATCCAGATCGAGCTGGCTCAGCTCTAAACATTCCAACTACATTTTTCTTCATTGTTTGATCTTCAAACTTAAATTTCTTGACTCCAAATCTTCCAAATGATATTTATTTCTTCTTCTTTTATTTTTTTTAAATTGAGCCATCCAAATTTATGAAAATTTCTTCTTTTAAGTACTTTGGCTTGACATCTTGAGATGATTTGTCCTTAAGATAAATTCTTGATTTTGGATACTTCGAAAATCCTACATACATTCTTGAAACATATTATTAGATATATAGTATACTTAATATTTTGGAATCATCAAAATCAATCTTAGGATCAACGATCTCTCTCTTTTTGATGATGACAAAATTTTGAGTATATGTACAATAAAAATAAATAATATATTTCAATGCATTTTGCCAATATGTATCATGAAGTACTAGATCAAAAATATGAATGCATACTTCATGAAAGTTCTCAATTAGTCTTTAGTTTATTGCATATATTTCATATATTCATTTTAAATTAATATCTCAATTTAAATTAATGAGTATTAAGATTTCAAGCATCAAATTAATGAGCATCTTAAGAATTAATTCATCAAGCATATACTTAATATTTCTCTCCTCCTTTTTGATAGCATCAAAAAGCTCATGGGAAGGTTGAAGGAATCATCAAAACCAGTGATATGTAAGAATGTATCAAAATGAGAGATGTATCAAATTCAAAAAATCAATTCAAACAAATCCTCTTTCCTTTGAAAACTTATCTTTTGATTCAAAATATGCTTAAAATATTTTTTTTATTCAAAAATTGGCTTGAATTCAAATGTCAAAGGCTCTCACTTTTTCTAAATAAATATAATTTTTTAATCAGATTTTCAAATATATACTTGTAACCTTTAAGAAGAATAAAGCTTTTCAAAACATTTAAATACGAAATCAAGCATAATATGCACATCAATATTCATTCTTTTTTTTCTAAATAAAAATTTATTATTTAAATTTAGAAAAGATATGTATCAAGAATGTATCAAGTAAGGTAAAATAAATAGTATCAAAGTAAATGATAGTCATTTTTTTAAATTCATTTCTTGAGTAAAAATTACTTTGATATAACTAATTTTACAAGGATTTTCAAAGCATATCAAAAGATCTTTATTATATTCAGATTTTCAAATAAGTTTCAAAATTAGAAGTGTGTATCAAATTCAATTCTTAGAGTAAGATTATATTTTAATTCAATTTAACTCTAATTAATTATCAAGAATGATTAGACTATGAAATCATGCATATCAAGTTGAATAAATACATGAATTTAAAAAGCTCAAAAAATAATTGATTAAGAATTTAACATCAAAATTTATTTTTCTCAATGCAAATTAATCAAAATTTTCAATCAAATGAAGATAAAAAAGCATTTCTCCCCTTATTTTGGAGATACTAATAATTTATTTTTTTTTAATATTTCAATAACATTATCTCTTCCTATTTTTCATAACTATAGCTAGATTATTTTTTCTTTCAACTTTTCTCTCCCTTTTTTTTTTAACTCAAGCATATTTAATCATGAATTTAATCATAAAATTTAGAATTTTTAAATTTGAAAGGTAATTTCAATTTTAAAGTCATTTTCAATTAAATGATCATTTCTTCTTTAATAATTTCTTCTCCTTACTTTTGAAAATAAAGTTATTTTAAAATTGAACAAAATTTAAAGGTATAAGTATTAATTGAGTGAATTAAGCATTAATGAATCCAAATATCAATCAAACATAATATTCACTCAGGAAGACACCAAATTTTTTAAAAATTTATTTATTTATTTATTTATACTAAATTCAAAGGATGTTTATAAAAGGATGTATATAGTAAGAATAAACATCAAGAAGATCAAAAGAGTATGGCAAGTAATTAAAAAATATTTTATTTAAATTTAGATTTTTCTTATCATAAAAAATATAACTTAATTAAGTTTAGAAAAGTATGAAATTTTTTAAATTTATCTTAAATGGTATCACTTCAAGAGTATATCAATATGAAATAGATTTAAGACATTATATTTAATTCTTTTATCAAGAATAATACAATAAAATGCAGGGCAAGAATGATACCATTGATACCAATTAAACTAAAATTTAGATCAAATCATGATTTTCTTATCAGTTCAATATCATTTAAAGATCAATTTATAAATTTAGCTTGATACCAATGATTTTAGTTTTGAATTGGTAAAGATGAATTAATTCAAATCAAATAGTTTTGAAGATGTTGAATGATAAACCAATTTAAATTGATATTAGTAAATTAGTCAAGATAAATCATAAAAAAATTTTTGGTTATTCTTCAAAGAGATCATCTCTTTCTTTTCTTGAGAAATATCAAGCAATTATAGATTTAGAAAAGGTATGTATTTTTGAATTTTGATAATTTAGCATCTTATAGAAAATGCTAAAAATTAATTTCTCTTATGGGTTTAGCAATTAAAATATTCACACCCAATTAAGCATTTATTTCTTTTAAAATTAAATTCATCAATTATAAAATTGATATGGGGAGGCTTAAGATATCATTCTAAATTTCAAGATAAACCATTTCATCCATAGCATGATATAAAGAAGAGAGCATATTAATTTAAAAATTAAAATATTTAAATTATTGCTAGCATCAAAATCAATCATACTTATCAAAGCATGAAAAGAGTTATCATATGCATACAAATTAACAAATTATTAAAGTCAATACATTAAATAAATCAAACTTTCTATTCATGGAGTATGATCATTTTAAGCAATGATAAAATCATCAAAATCAATCTAATATGCTAAATTTAGAGTGAAAATTTTATGCTTAATCAATTAAAATGATACATAGAGAGAATTGTATTGATTTTGAAGTTAAATTATTTAAGCCATAGTGTAAGATCATTGCAAGCATTGAGAAGTCATCAAAATCTATTAATTATAATAATTTTTGGCAATACATTAAAAATATTCAAGGCAAGAAATCATATTATCAATAAATTTAGTAAAATAATTTTAATAATCATTGATGGTGAGATGTTAAAATAAGTTTAGCTTTTACCAAGTATCATCACCCATCTATTTTGAGTCCTAAGCATCCATTTCTTAAGAATTTATTTCTTTCATTTCATTGGATGCTTGGCATACCTGTAAAAATCACTTCATAACTTTTGGTACCCAAGTCTTCTTGGGTCCATGAAGGTTAGAGCATTTTGTTCCTTTCGAAATCTAAATTTGTTTGATTAAAGTTTGGCCAATTCTTTTAATATTATAATTTAAAATTTTATGGCCAACTTGGTTGCATTTGAAGCAAACTATAGAATGATTTTAATGTAAAGCTCTAGTGAACATATTATTGATAAATTTATTTTTTTAAAAAAAAATTATAGCCAATTTCCACTTTATTGAAAATAATTTTTTGATTGTTCAATATTGCTTGAAGCTTTTGTGATCCAAGTATAAACTTTTTAAGCATGAATTTTAAATTTTTAATCTCTTTTCTTAGTTTTGCATTTTATTCCAAAAGAGATTTTTTAGATTTTAATAATTTTTTATTTTCTTCAATCAAAGATTTTTTTCTTCAGTAATTCATCTTTTTCAATTACAAACTTATTCTTTTCTTCATCCAATATTTTCTTTTCTTTCAAAAGGTCATCTTTTTTCATCAAAATCTTATTCTTTTCTTCAAATAAAGATATATTTGAACTTTTAAGCTTCTTATTTTTTAGTTTTAACTTTTTATATTCACCCATTAGATCATTGAAGGCTTTGTATAATTCATCAAATGTAAATTAAGAAGAATTTTTAAAATTTACCTCATATTCATTGGCCATAAGGCAAAGATTTATAGCACTTTCTTCCTCTTTCTCATTTTTGTTTTCCTTGCTTTGCTCTTCCTTAATTGATGCTTTCTTTTTTCTTCTTTTTCTTTCTATCCTCATGAGCTATGAGACATATGTTGGGGTGAGCTTCATTCTCTTCGTGGAAGCTTGATGTTTCTTTTTGACTTTCTCTCCCATAAGTTATTTCTAATATCTTCCAAACTTCTTTTGCTGAAATGTAAAAAGAAATTAGATTGAACTCATTTACATCTAATGAACAATAAAGCATACTTAAAGTCTTAGCATTTAATTGGATTATTTCTTCATCACTAATCAATGCATTGGATGTATGTGGGCCATTCATTATAATCTTCCATAAATTATAGTTATGTGATTGTATGAAGATTTTCATTCTAGCTTTCCAATATATAATTTGATCCATTTAATAATGGAGGTTTATCTATGAAATGGCCTTCATTAAATAAGGAACTAAATGGATCAACCATAAGATCTTTAATTCTAGAATAAAAAAAAATTAGAGCACCCACTTTCATACCAATGATTGCCCAAAGATGGCTACCCAAGAGGGAAGGTGAATTAGGTTTATAAAATTTTTAGCCAAATTTAACTTTACATAAGTATGTGCTTAACTTAATTCAATTCAATAAAATTAATTAATGTATGCAACAAAATCAAGTGTGAATGATCTTAAGCAGAAGTTAATCTAAATTAGTAAGTAATTAGTAATTTAAAGCATGCAAGATATGTAAAGCAATAGAGAAGAAAACACAACACAAATGCATAAAGATTTTATAGTGGTTTGGTGCAATCCCGTATCTACGTCCACTCCCTAAGCTCTTCTTAAAAATTTTACTATAATTCTAGATTACAGTGCATTTATTTTAACCCAAGATCACAAACAAACTCAATTGATTTTGTTAGGCTCACCAACCACAATCCTACACCGATAGTTTTTTTAGTATCACTATCAACCTGGTTTATTTTACGGGCTCACCAACCAAAATCTACAAAATTTAATTATGAGCTTGGACCAACCTAATCTCGAAGTTTTCTTTTTTCAAAGAAACTTGTAAAGAAACAAAAATATAAAGTATTAAATTCAGCACAAGAAAGAAAATTAAAAAAAAAAACTCTTTTGGATCTCGAAGAAGTGGTTGAATATGTGCTCTTTCGAAGCTTCACTTCTCTTCTTAATGCTTGAGAGAATGTAGAAGATGATGGAAATAAATCCTCTTAGAAGTCCTCTGATTTAGAAGCTTGATTTCTGTCTATTCTCTCTCTTTTCAATGATATTCAATATTCTATTTAAGAAATGATGATTTCTCTTTTTAAATCTTCTTATCTTCTTTCTTCATTGAGTCTCTAGCCTTTTATATACTTGAAAGTAAAGTAGCTAATGAAGGAGTTTTGGTTATTGGAAGGGCTAAAATAGTCATTGAAGGTAAAAAAGATCCATTGGAAAGGTTGCAGAAACTAGCCGTTAAAGACTGTCAAACTACATCAAGCTAGCTCGGATATGGCTCGGAGCCAATTCGAGCTGGCTCGAATAGTAGAATAGAAAAGTATCTTTTCTGCCATCCTGAGAGAGCTGACTCAGATCTAAATCGAGCTGGCTCGACTCTAAACTTTCCAACTTTATTTTTCTTCATTATTTGACCTTCCAAACTTGAATTTCTTGGCCCCAAATCTTCCAAATGATATTTATTTCTCCTTCTTTCATTTTCTTTAAATTGAGCCATCCAAATTTATGAAAACTTCTACTTTTAAGTACTTTGGCTTGATATCTTGAGATGATTTATCTTTAAAATAAATTCTTTATTTTGGATACTTAAAAAATTCTACATACATTCTTGAAATATATAATTAGATACATAGTATACTCAATATTTTGGAATCATCAAAATCAATCTCAGGATCAACAGAAGCTAAAAGAAGAGAGATTGGGTTGAACAAAGGAAACAACGGAAGGAAATCCTAAACAAAGAAAACTATAAACAATGAAAGCAGAAGTGAGGGATCGACCTAAGAGGGAAAGAGGCCCTGAAATAGCTTCTCTTCATAGCTTCTCTTCCATCTTCGTGACTCTCCTTGGCTCCGGTGGTGGTCGAAGCTTCTTTCTTCTCTAGTCACATGGGCACTAAAAAGCTTCCAAAATTCCTTCTGTAGAGTCTCTGCACAGTGAAGAACAGTAAAATGATTCTCAAATGGTTGCTGTCCTATTTATAGTAAATGACAATAGTTCAAATTAATCCATCCATCATTAAATTCAAGCCATTTGTCAGCAATCCAGAATAACTATAGAAAAGCCATTTCAATGCATCCCATTCTGATTAAGCCGCATAAGCATGATTCGCATAATGGTTTAGATGATTAATGGTAAAATGACACATGTCCCACAACACCTAAGTATAGCAGAGTAGGCAATGATGATTTTTCTCCTCTTTATGCTTTCTTAATTATCAAATACAATAGCTATGGTGGAGTCTCTCCAAACGAGGTGGTATGTCATTTCAAATCATTAAAAAATTAATTATGGCTATGGCCATGCGGCGAAGTTATTGGTGAAATAAATTAAGAGATATCTTTTGGAATGACTTTCCACACCCCTCGTAGAGAATTCCACTTCAGATCTAAAAGTGATAGGCAAGTGTTGGTATAGCTAATTATCATTAGCCACATAGTAGTATCAGGAAGGTCATTAATCTAATGATATACTGATAATACGATGCTGTCGGTTATTGAATCGAGATTCGTTGAATACCGATTTAGAACTTTGACTAATTCGTATGAGCAAGATATCAAGTTATAGCTATAGAGTTATAGTTTTATAAATAGGCCACATTAGTACTTTACCATCCTCACAGCATATCGATGGGCCTGATGGCTTCCTTAAGTCCTATTATGAAACAAGGCCGATTTTCAGCTGTCTTGTGGATAACAACTTAGGCGGAGATCGGTAATACACCATCCTGGATATCTTCATTCTATTCCAAGATCATGCTTTAGAGCACCCATATGCCTAGATCAGGTTATCACCAACCTCACCAGTAATTAGTGACAGCACCAGCATTACCTCAAGATGAGATCGATTAAAAATCGATCTGCCAACATAGTACTTGATTCAGCATCAAGATTGGTTAAAAATCGATCTGCGAACATAGTACTCGATTCAGCATCAAGAAGAATCCATAATTCTCTAACATTGATATAGCTGTCATCCAACTAAGCTAGCTATAGCTGTCCTCTAGCTATACTGTAGCCAATCTCCATATGGGCTATGGCCCATAGCTGCCACCAAGTTGGCAAATCCGTTATAACAAACTAATGGCCTATCAAACTTCAAGTGGCCTAAATAGTCTAAGCAAATTTTTTCTAAAAATGGAGGGGTAGGGTACCCTTTCGGAGATAAGCACATGGTGTTGGGAATGGTGTCTCAAAGTCAATTATCAGTCTATTGACGGTTGAACTAATTTATGTAAATATATATGAATTAATTATTAATAAATATTATTTGATCTTTTTCATCATAAATGTGCATCTTCTTTTAATGAACTCCTATATTGTGATGAATTCTTTAGGACTATTTAAAATCTATAAAGAAGGATTTATTATTTATTCCTTAAATCATGTTTGCGATCAAATGATATGTCATTAAAAAGAACAATGACATTTTATCAAGTATAGATCATTGTGTGCTATGTTAGCTAGTTGTCTTTGTAACCAAGGAGTGTATGACACTGATTTGACATACAGATAAGATGTAGGAGTCAATCGTCACCGAATAGTGACTCACCTGCTGAGTGCTCTACTGTTAAGGATAACTTGCAATGGATATAGGCATAAATATCTCTTAGAATTGAGATTACCATGGTAAGTTGCAAGCAACTTATTGTACTTTGGTACCAAACTATATACATTTCTAATGTAGTGACCAAAGGTTACTAGGTATAATCAAGTACTTGTGAAGTATATGTGTGAGTCAAGATGGGATTGACCCCTCTATACTATTGGAGATAATATATCACTATATTTCAATTTAGTAAAGTATTGGCCAGGATAATCCATGTGATGGATTTAAAAGATTAAAATACTATTGTCCAGCTATGCAACCCAAGAGGGACGAAGGGGTGAATTGGATTTTTAAAATTTTAAAGCTAAATTAGAATAACAAAGATAATGTGATGATATGCAATTTGTATGAGGTGGATGATTTAAATGAGATAAAAAGATAAATAGTAAGAGAGCAAGTATTTAATAAAATAAGAATGAAAAAAGAGCAAGCACACTATAAACAAGCAAGATTTATAGTAGTTCAGTGCTAACCTTGCACCTACATCTACTCTCTAAGCTCCTATTTAGGAATTCAAATTTACTAAATGTATTCAATAAGAATACAATGTCGGTACCTCTGACCCTAGCTATCTCAAGTTAGAATACTTATTTTCGAAATACAAGCTAATCCTATACAATCTGATTCAAGGTTTGGATCAACTTTTCCAAGTTTTGGAACTTCCAAAACTTAAAACAACTCAAAAAGCAAAGAATAAGAGTTTATGTTAATAAATACAACTCTAGCTCCTTAAATGAGTAAATAAAAGCTTTAAGAATACTTTACACAACAAAAAAAAAGCTTTTCTGATTTTTCTCAAGATTGTTGAAGACTTGAATGAGCTTCTGAGGAGTTGGTGAGCTTGAAATAAAAGCTTCTTTGCTTGAAGAGGACCTTTTTGCTTAGGATTGAAATGAATGCTTGAATCTCTTGATTTTTTTCCTCCTTTTTAAGCCTTTATATCTTCAATAAGTGTTAGAAAAAAATCTGGACAAGATTAGAGCCATTGGAGGGCTTTAAATGCATATTAAATGTGATCAAAATGGATTAAAAAATAGTAGTTGCAGAGTTTTTTTATCGTAGGAGTCGACTCCTAGGTCGTCCCTGCATAGGGGTCGACCTCTGTGATAGAAAGCTGAAAATCCCATATTCTATAAAATTAGCCTTTGGAATAGCAGAGGTCGAACCCTAGGTCGACCCCTGGCACAGAGGACGATCTAGGGGTCGACCCCTTTGGTGTGCTAGTCAAAGAAACCCGTGTCATTCTATCCCTTTTGATAGGGGTTGAGCTAGAGGTCGATCCTTTTCTTAAAACTTAATTTTCTTTCAAAATATACATCCAAAAATCATGAAACTACCTCTAATAGATCAAAAATCTTTTAGACTTATTCTTGAGACTTTCAAAATAGATTTTTTCTAACTTTATAAAATTTATGATTTTGCCCCTCATCATCTTTCTTCGTAATTTTCTTTCAAATTATGCATCCAAAATTTATAAAACTATCTCCAATAGATCAAAAATCTTCTAGACTTATTGTTGAGGCTTTCAAAATATATTTTTTTAATTTTATAAAATTTATGATCTTACTTCTAAAATATAATAAATCTTTTTTCAAGCCAAAATCATTAGTAATCTCCTCAAATATTTTGTAATCATCAAAATTAATTTTTAGAGTAATAATCTCTCTCTTTTTGATGATGATAAAATATTTGAGTATAAGCAAAATAAGGCATGCATAAAACATTGAAGTAAAATAGTGCCATTAAGGATTTTGAGTTTAAAATTAAGATAATATATAAATAATTCAATTGATGCAAATTTTTAAGGCATAAGATTTATAATATCAAGACATAATATCAATGCCTACAAGTAGATGATCATAGTGCATCATTACCATAAAGGATAGAGAAATTATAGTATAAACCTTAGTTTCTACAAAATGAATTAGTTCTTTTAGAAAAGAGGTTAGAGGCTATAAAAAAATTGTCAATCATTAAGCATGTAATTTTAATATTATCAATTATCAAGCATATAATTTTAACATCATCAATTAACAATTATTGCTTATACCAAATGATATATTTACTCCATCTTTTTGACATCATCAATTAAAAAAATATTCTTTCCTTGTTTTGAATAAAATTTACTCTCTCTTTCTAATAAGAAGAAAGAATCTGCTCCTTAAAAGATGATTCATAATATAATTGATATTATATGTGAAAAAAATATATTTTATATTCATGACAAAATAAGATGCCAATATTTAAAATATATAAAAATCATGCATTAAGTAAATAGTTTCAGCCAAAATACATAAAGATGTGACAAGAAGTTTACATTACATATCAGAAGTACAAATAGTTAGCCATACAAAATAAGCACCACATACAATCAAAATTGGCCAACATATCATAAAATAATTAATTTAAATATATGAATGCACACTTTATAAATATTCTTAATTTATCATTAGTTTATTATATATTTTTTATATACTTATTACACTATAATGTCTCAATTCAAATCAATGAGCATTAAGATTTCAAACATCAAGTTATTGAGTATTTTAAGCATTAATTTATTAAGTATATACTCAACATTCTTATTTCTATTTTTGATAATCATTAAAAAGCTTATGAAAAGAATTAAGAAAACCATCAAAATTAATAAAATATAGGAGTGTATCAAATGAGAGATGTATCAAATTCAAAAAATAAAGTCAAATAAATTATCTCCCTTTTGAAAACTTATCTTTGGATTTAAAATATGCTTAAAATATCACTTTTGTTTTAGAAATTTGCTTGAATTCAAATATCAAAGGCTCTTCCCATTATTAAATGATTATAACTTTTATAATTAAATTTTTAAATATATATTTTTTAGGCTTGAAGAGGAATAGAGCTTTTCAAAGCTTTGAATAAAGAAATCAAGCATAACATATTTTTTTTATACTTCAAATAAATTATTAAAATATATCATCAAAATTAATTAAAATTCAAAATATATATATCAAATTTAAAAAAATTTAATTTAATTTCAAGAGGATATTAAATTTAAATTTTATGAGATATTTAATATGAAAATAAGTATATTTGATATCAAATTTGTATTGATATCACTCTTTTCCTTTCTAAAAAATTTTAATTCAAAATTTTCAAGTCAATATTGAGGGATAGAGTTTTTCAAGATATTTTAGCATATTTGATACCAAAAGAAGTATGTTCGATGTCAAATTTTTATTTGATATCATCAATTTAGATTTTTAATTTAATTTAAAAAAATAAAAATTTTTAAATAAAATAAGTATAATAGAAAAAAAATTGACATCAATTTTAATATTTATTTTTTATTTTTTTAAAAAATATTTAGTCAATTAAACTTTAAAAATGTATATATCGAAAGAGTATGAAAGATAGTATCAAAGCTGAAAAAAATATTATAAAGATCTTACATTGTATATTAAAAATTTTATAAATTTATTTCTAGGAGTAAGAAGAGTTTTTAATTCAATTTAACTCCAAGAATATCAAAAATATTCGGGTAAATCAAATTATAAAATCAGCATATGAATGATACCACTTTAAGTAAGTTTCAATAATTGAGAATAATTTATTTATCTGATACTACTTTAAATTAGTAGTACTTTAAATCAAGTAAATCAAATTAAATAAATACATGAAAGCACGAATTAAAAAGACTATAAAGTATTTGATTGCAAGTTTGAAATCAATTAAAATAAAGCATAAATTTGAGAGAAATATAAGATAAATGATTGAGAATTTGAGATTAATATCGATATTTTCAATACTAATTTACAGCAAACATCTCTCCTATTTTTAAAAGTGAATACTATAAAATTCATTACGTAATATTTTTAAATTTATTCTCTCTCTATTTTTTTTAAGTAAAGCATCATTAATTGATACCACTTTAATCTTTAACTAATACTAATTTGACTTTTAAGCATAGATTTTCAAATTTAATTGATACCAATTTTGTAACTAATTCATCTTAAATGAATTCTCTCTCCTAGTTTTGCAAATAAAGGCATTTTCAATTAAATAGTCTTTTAAGATCAAATTATTTTTTTTAGTATTTTTTTCTCTATTATACTTATTTTAAAGTAAGCATATTGAGTTTCAAATAATCAACCATCAATCAAATAATCAATCAAATCATGATATAGTGATTTTTTTTTATAAAAATTTTACTTTTATTGATTTTAAAATGAAATATTTACAATAGGATGTCTTCAACCATGATAATATCAAAATAATCAATTGATGTAAAGCATTTTTAAAATATTCATTGATCATTAAAAAATGATGACACAATCAAATCAATCAAAGTACAAATCAAGCAATATAAGTTATTTTTTAAAATTTTTTTTTTAAAAAAAATTTTTGGCACAACTCAGCCAAAAGTAGAACAAAATTTAGTTTAAGAAATATTTTTTCTCATTTAGAAAGTATAATTTCAATACTATATATATATATATTTTTTCAAAACTATAGATTCAAAAAGAAATGCTTTTCAAATTTAGCTAAGAAATAGCTTTAAGCTTTAAAACTTGAAGATAACTAGATTCTTTCAAAATTAAAAATTTAGATATATTATCATAAAAAGATTTATTTAATTAAATTTTTAATAATTATTTTTTTTAAAATATTTTTTTTCTTTTCTCAAGAAATATTACACATTGAGTTTAGAAAAAATATTAAATATTTGCAATTTATCTCAAATATTATCATATTGAAATATGGCTGTGCAAACTTAGATTTGAGACAAAGCATTACTTTCTTCCTTCCTCTTTGATATTAAAGTAAATTATTCAAAAATGTATCATAAGAATTTATCTCAAATATTGTAATAGTAAGAATATAGCCATGAAAATTCATATTTGAGATAAAGCAACTATTTTTTTATCAAAAGATAATACAATGGAATTCAAGACAAAAATATACTATTTGATATAAATTATGATACCAATAGATTATACAAATAAATCATAGAGAGATTTACTATTTAAATTCAGATCTTTCTTTTCTTAAGAAATATCACTTAATTTAGTTCAGAAAAAGTTATGAAATTTTTTGAATTTGTCTCAAAAGATATCATATAAGTTATGTAAAACCAGATTCAAGACAATTTTTTTTTTCTTTTTGCCAAAAGAAGGCAATGGAGTGCAAGGTAGAAAAATCTATTTGATATAAATTATGAAACTTCGCTTAAGGATAAATTTTTTTGATATCAATGTAAAACATGAATAAACAAAATCACATGAAAGCTCAAGTATGAGTGAACCAACAAGTCAAGTAACAAATAAATGCCTATTAATAATTTTTTATGAGATTCAAAAATTGTTTGTCTAGGATTTTCATTTGGAGTAAAATATTTTTCAAGATTAAGCTTGATACCAATAAATTATTAAAAATCATGATAGGATCAAACCATGCAAAGTATGATTGAATAAAAAATAAAATAGAAATAATTTTTCTAAAGCAAATAACTAGAACAACAAGAGTGCATAAATAGATCAAAATAATTTATGTTTAATATTTCAATAATATTTTCTCTTATTCAATTCAAAATTATTATTTATTTTTTATAATAAATGCTAGAAAACTTGACTTTCTTAACTCTCCCCTTCTGTTGGAAAATTAACTTTTCTTAATTCTTTTCCTTTTTTTTAAAATTAGATATATTTAATTAATTTAAATAGGCGATCATTTCTCTTCCTTTGTTTTGCAAGTAAAGCACATATTGAGTCGAATAAATAATATCAAACACATTAAATTTTTATAAAGATAAAATTTTTATTGATTAGTCAATGATAATTACAAAGATAAAAACATGAAAGCATGCAAAATGTATGAGAGCTATATCCTATATAGATGCCAAAAATAGATTGAAAGGATCACTAAAGCCGTGGAAAAAAAATCCTAGTATCTTAAGCAAGTATATATTAGGATAATCCTAAGATGTAGGTCTAGGCTAGGTAGAAGGAGAGTATAGTTTAATATCTCTAAATGTCTGGGCTCAGTAGCAAACATCCTTCCTCACTGTAGTGAGTGCTTGAAATAATCTTCCTAACTCATCTCTGATCAATGATAATGCCTCCATCTGATCTCATCTCATCTGGTATGCCTCTGATATATACCTTTAAAGCTTTGCACAGACTGACGCAATGATTTTGATAGAGAGTCTCTCAACAAATGCATCCTCATCCAGTCTATCAGGTAATCAGAGCTAGTATCTGGATGGTTGGTTTGAGAAAGTGAAGCTGTCTCTATTTATTCATATTGTTCTGCTGGCTTCTTGTCCTGATATTTACTACAGTAGGTTCTACTATAGGAGTCTCATCATCATCATCTACTATAGTATGAGAGCTGATATCCTTAATATTCTCAATCATCATCTCGATCAAATATAAATCTTAAATGTGTAGCTGCTTGAGATAATCCAAGGTGCTTCTACTAGTCTGTATATGTATAGCATGTGTCCAATGCTATCAATATTTATCTTAGTCTGCACACCTTTCACTTTAAAAACTAGACTTTCTCTTTTTTTGGGCAAAATACTTTCAGAATGCCATTGGAGAACAAAGACGAATAGAAATGGAGAGGAAAGGTTCGATTTTAGTAGGAGAGGGATTTGAAAGAAAATATGGCTCGAGAAAATTGATAATGAAATGATAGAGTCTTGGAATATTTTTAAATAGGAGAACTAATTTTAAAAAAAAAGATCAACTCCTGCTAAATCAAGAGTCGGCTCCTGAAGAGAGGTTGACCCCAATGAAACTAGGAGTCGGCTTCTTGAAATAGAAAATAGTTCAAGTAGTTTTTGATTCAAAAAAATTAATCAAGTTGAATAAGAATCAATAGGTAATTAAATCGATGATCAAGAAAGATATTTAAGTCAAATTGGGAGATCAAAAATTAATCAATCATGAGGATAAGATTATCAAGTCAAGGAACTCATGTAAAAGAAAGTCTAGATATAGGCTCTATGAGTTTTGGTTGAACTATGAAATTCCAAATTCTTAGGGATAAGCTAATATGCAATGTTATTCAACACATCAAGCAAATAATTTTTGTGATTGAATGTCTTATCTTCAAGTACTTTATTTTATACAAAATTTTTATTAAAAATTTAATAATTTAGCATTTTATGGAAGAATGTCAAACATAGTTTTACTTGTATGTTTAGCAACTTAAAAACATTCATATCCAATTAAGCATCTTTTAATTTAAGTTTACCAATTGCAAAATTGATATGGAAAAGCTATTATATCATGTTGAATTTTAAGATAATTTCAATTCATATCATAACATGATCCTTAGAGGAGAGCATATTGATCTTTTAAAATCAAAGTATTCAAATAATCAAAATCAATCAATCATACTAATCTTACTAACATATAAAATTTTTTTTAAGCAAGTAATCATAATATGAAATCATTCTATCATTATAAATAATAGAATTAATCAAATAAATATTGATGGCATAATGTGACAAAAGTTTAGATTTTACCAATATCATCATCCATCCAAGTTCATTCCCAAGGCATCCAACTATAAGTATTTTCTCATTTTATTCCATTGGATCCTTAGTATACCTGCAAAATTATTTACTATTTTTTGGTACCCAAGTCATCTTGGGTCCATGAAGGTTAAAACTCATGATTTCTTTTGGAAACCAAATCTTCTTCACATTTGAATTTTCAGATTTATTAGAAAAATATATATACGATTTACGTCCTACTTTTCTACATTTAAAGCAAGTAATATTTGAAAACTTGTTGATTGATGAGTTCACAAAGATGTTTTTCAAAAATTTTTATTTCTTAAGAGGATTATAGCCTAGGCCAGCTTTATCATAAAAAGTCTTTTGATTTTCAAGTATCATTTGAAGTTTATTTGAGCTAAGAGTGAACTTTTCTACCATAGGTTTTAACTTAGCGATTTCATTTCTTAGGTTCAGATTTTCTTGAGTTAAAACTAATTTCTCATTTGAAATTATCTCATTTTTTTGTAGGAAGGAATTTAAAATATCATTTTTCTTCTTAAGCTCAACATTTTCTTTAACTAACAAATTTTTAGATTTAATCAATTCTTTCTTTTCTTTAATTGAAGAATTAATTTATTTCAAAAATCTTTCTTTTCTTTGGCCATATTTTTTATATTTTTTAATAGATCTTCTTTTTCACTCAAAATTTTATTTTTTTCTTCAATCAAAGGTAGATTAGATTTTTTAAGTTCTTTATTCTATAGTCTTATATTTTTGTGTTCATCCATTAACTCATTGAAGGCTTCATATAATTTATTAAAAGTAAATTCAAAGAAGTGTTCATGATATATCTCATGATTTTGAGCCATGAGGCAATAACTTTCTATACATTTCTCTTCTTTTTCATTTTTCTCTTCTTTGCTTTGCTCTTCCTTAATCAATGCTTTCTTTTTCTTTTGTTTCTTTCTTTTCTTCTTCTGTTCATCCTCATGCACCATGAGGCATGAGTTGAGGTGAGTTTTCCTTTCTTCTTGGAAGCTTAATATTTTTCTTTGATTTGCTCTCTCAAAAGTAGTTTCTAATTTCTTCTATATTTGATTTGCTGAATTACATGAAGAAATTATATTAAAAATATTTATGTCTAATGAATAATAAAGTAAATTCATTGCTTTAGCATTCATTTGAATCATTTTTTTATCATAAGTTGATGCATTGGGTGTGTGTAGGCCATTGATTATAATTTTTTATAAATTATAGTCATGTGCTTGAATGAATATTTTGATCCTAGATTTTCAATAAGTATAATTTGAGTCATCAAACAATGAGGGTCTATCTATAAAATGTCCATCATTAAAAAAAAAAATTATTTTGGATTGTTAAGATCTTTGGCTCTTGATGGTTAAATCAATAACTGATAACAGAGCATCTACTCTGATACCACTTGTTGCCTAGCTATGCAACCCAAGAGGAGGGATGAATTGGATTTTTAAAATTTTAAAGCTAAATTAAAATAATAAAGACAATGTGATGATATGCAATTTGTATGAGATGGATGATTTAAGTGAGGTGAAAAGATAAATAGTAAGAGAGCAAGTATTTAACAAAATAAGGATGGAAAGAGAGCAAGCACACCTTAAATAAGCAAAATTTATAGTGGTTCGGTGCTAACCTTGTACCTACATTCACTCCCCAAGCTCCTACTTGAGAATTCAAATTTATTAAACATATTCAACAAGAATACAATGTCGGTACCTTCGATCCTAGTTATTCTAAGTTAGAATACTTATTTTTTAGATGCAAGCCAATCCTGTACAATCCGATTCAAGGTTCGGATTAATCTTCTCAAGTTTTGAAACTCCCAAAACTTAAAACAACTCAAAAAGCAAAGAATAAGAGTTTATATCAATAAATACAACTCAAGCTCCTTAAATGAGCAAATAAAAGCTTTAAGAATATTTTACACAATAAAGAGAAAGCTTTTTCTAATTTTTCTCAAGATTGTTGAAGACTTAAATGAGCTTTTGAGGGATTGGTGAGCTTGAAATGAAAGCTTCTTTGCTGGAAGAGGGCCTTTTTGCTTAGGATTAAAATGAATGCTTGAATCTCTTAATTTTTTTCCTCTTTTTTGAGTCTTTATATCTTCAATAAGTGTTAGAGAAAAATCTGGGCATAATTAGAGCCATTGGAGGACTTTAAATATATATTAAATATGGCCAAAATGGATAAAAGAATAGCCGTTATGGAGTTTTTCCATCATAAGGGTCGACCCCTTGGTCGTCCCCTGCACAGGAGTCGACCTCTATGATAGAAAGTCAAAAAATCCCATATTTTGTAAAATTGATCTTTGGAACAGCAGAGGTCGTCCCCTATGCTAGGGGATGACCTAGGAGTCGACCCCTTTGGTGTGCCAACCAAAGAAACCTATGCCATTCAACCCCTTTTGATAGGGGTCGACCTAGGGGTCAATCCTTTTCTTAAAACTTGATTTTTTATCAAAATATACATCCAAAAATTATTAAACTATCTTCAATAGATCAAAAATCTTCTAGACTTATTCTTGAGACTTTCAAAATAGATTTTTTCCAACTTTATAAAATTTATGATTTTGCCCCTCATCATCTTTCTTCTTGATTTTGTTTCAAATTATGCATCCAAAATTTATAAAACTACCTCTAATAGATCAAAAATCTTCTAGGCTTGTTGTTGAGGCTTTCGAAATATATTTTTTTTAATTTTATAAAATTTATAATTTTGCTCTTGAAATATAATAAATCTTTTTTCATGGCAAAATCATTAGTAATTCCTTCAAATATTTTATAATCATCAAAATTAATTTTTGAAGCAACAAATACAATGTGGATGACTCAATTAGGATTGATGGCAAATCCTAGATCGTTCTGAGTATTTAGGATCGTAGGGATGAATCATGCGGTAACCATACACTGAGATTTTTGAATATTGCTTTGCAAATATTCGATCTATTCAGACGTTGGAAACCATTGCTAGATGATATCTTCAATTAGTATAGAAAACTATTTATGTGCTACTGGCTTAGTGTTCGAACCCATGGAGTCATGCACTAAGTCAAACAAAGTAGGAAGGAATTAACCTAAAGTCTATGTATTCAATTTAGATGTATGAGACTTGATTGAGCATATATATTTACTTAATTAGGAATTAAGTTATAGGTCATATGGAATTAAATATTGATCATATCGAGCTAGCACTGGACATGAGGTGCTTGTTTAATTTTGGGGATGAATTTACCTAGTCAATTATCCAAAAATTTTAAGAGAATAATTCTAAGTTCTAATTATTTTAGTTTAGATTTGATTTGACTTGACTTATTTATAGTAATTGGTTTAATTGGTCAAGTTAAACTTGCACTTGAATCCTAATTAGATTAGGTTCAGCAGCCTTTCAAATTTGGTTCGAATTGGATTCGGATTGAACCCAAAATTAAACCTAATTAGATTAGGCTCACTAAGCCACATAAACTAGGGATCATCTCTCATCATGGCCAACTAAGAGGGAGTAGGGGGTGTTGGGGTTGGCGCCTCTCTCCTAGGGCATGTGGCTTGTGGATAGGATCCATGAGATTGGCACCTCTCTCCTAGGGTATGTAGCTTGTGGATAGGATCCATGAGTTGGCACTTTAGTCGATAGAATTCATGAGTTGGCACTTCAGTGGATAAGATCTAGAGGAATTCAGGAGAGAAAGAGAGAGCTAGAGAACAAGGGGTGGGCATGAGCAAGTTGTGGGCGCCCTTTTTTTGGCCATCCCCGTCCTTGGATGCCTCCTCCTCTGGCATGGTGATCCCCTGGTGTAGAGCATCATCTCTTGGCTTGAGATATGATCTCAAAGCTTTTCTTCAACAGAGATCTTCATCCCTTCTTTCTACTGAGTTTGGCTTGCACGCGAAGTAGAGGATCTACATATCCAAATCTTGCCAAGCATCAGACTTGAGAAGTCTTTATTTTTTATTTTATTTTTCATTGCAAAATCAAAGTAAGTCTTCGTATTTGATATGAAAAATTTTTAAAATTAAATCTATCCATCATTTTCTAGCTTTTGGTTACGAACCAAAAGTATATTTTTCTTTCACAAGATTCACAAAGTCAACACTCTGTTGAAATCTGCTCTCAACTTTCTCACTCAAGGAAGATCGAATCCCAACCTTTTTCCCTTAAATCCTCTTTTCTAGCTTTCTAGCTTTCCATTTTCACTATCTATTCTCAAGGTCTCAGTTGATTTAGATATCGGAGGATCCTAAATCGGAGGCTATCCCATCGATTTTTGGAACTTCTTTACAGGTTTAGTCGTAATCTATATCGACTCAACTCAGATCAGTTCTCCAGCATAAGTTTTCTTCGATAATTTGAAGCTTGCTACAATATTGCCAATTAGAGATGAAGAGCCTACCACAGATATCCAAGAACCATCAACCATTATTTATGAGAAGCATTTACTCTAAATTGTCATAATGATTTGAGACCAACAATGATAGTACCATAATTTGCACTAGACATACTCAATGTGCGAATCATATTCAATATAATTACATGCTCAAGCTTTCTTAGGTTGATGCTTCTTTTGGATAGTATTGGAATTGGGCTGGGTCAAGCTAGGCCACACACCTTTCCAATCTCCGTCCGAAATAATTTTCAAGCTCCAAATCGGGCTGACATCCAAAATTTCTTTCTAAATCCTAACCTAAGCCCAGCCCAAAGTCCAATTGGGCTGGACCACAATAAACTCGTTTGTGATGAAAGATTGGGTCCAACCTATTTTGCCCTAATTGATTCAAAATTCTTGGCCCGACTGGCACAAAATGCTCAAACCCAACTCAAAAGACTTATCCACACTAATGAATTTGGACCAAGATCGAACTAAGTTCTGAGCTTGGGCATTGAGCTAGAAGTGACGATTGGAATTTTGATGGAGCCAAGAATTGGCCTAGGCATAGCCCAAAATATTTTTAGGCCATATTGTTTGGCCCAACCCACCGCTAAGTTAGCCCAACATGGTAAATCTCAAGCTGCGCCGGCTCATTTCCAACCCTACCCTATAAGTCATATACAAAAGTAGAAATTTCTCTTAGAATCTCTTTGGTTACACGAGGGAGCGAAAGTGACCTTTGGAGACTTTTGTAAGCGGCACTTTTGGATGGTAGGGCACTTTCAGAACGTGTGCTTTGGAAAAGTGGGTACTTGTGGCTATAAATACACTTTCATCCATTTGAATTTAGGTCATAAGATGGAAAAATAACTTCAAACATGTGCTGGTTGAATAAAATATTTTATTTATTAATACTTATTATCTCAATATATAAATAACATAATAAATAATAACCTAACTACTATAATATAATAATAAGTTATATTTTAAGCTTCAATCACCATTTGAATAGAGCCAAAGTCATTTTTGGCTCTAAAGTGACTTGATGATCCACTTTTCTTGCCAAATATTAAAAATGGTTAAAAGTCCAACTTATAAAAGTGACTTTTAGCGCTTACAAGACTAACCAAACACTCTCAAAGAAACTCTTGACTGCTTACCCAAAAAAAAACAAAAGAAAGGAAGAAATAAAGAAAGAAACGTTTGAAAAATGCTAGACATCACGCACCATATCACCTTTCAATAGTGCTACGATGGAAACTAATGATCAGGTAAGCAGTAGCTAGAAACCATCTGGGACTACCTACTCACATATGCCACACCAGTTCCCGGACTACCTTATGGTGAATTGAGTGGTGATGGGTGGGTAACTGGTAGCAGTACCATAAGAGGCTTTTTATTTGCTACTTGGCAAGTTGTACTTGCAATGCGGTAATTAAATTGCAAGCATCCAAATAAATATTTGAATGCCAGCAATTGCAATTATTGACTACATTTGAACTGTGAAAAGGTCTAAATCTAGTAATTAAAAGTACAGAAAGTTGGTTATATGTCCAATTGCAAGATTCGTTTAATTTATCAAAGGAGTTACCTCACCATAATTTAAGACATTTATTATTACAATGACATGCATAATTATTATAATATTAGAAATTTACATCATTAGATTACTATAGTAGTTATTGTTAATAAGGAAAATTTTTCTCAACCCACTCAACCTAAACCTCTTGAAAAAAAATAAATAAAAATTAAAAAAAAACCATCTTTTCTTTTATTGATTAATTAATAATTTAATTGATAAATCAAAATTGAGATATACAGCCTCTATTTATAATATAAAATTTTATTCTTATATAATTTGGATCAAATTCTTCTCCTAATTCTAATATGACTCATTTTTCTAAAATAAATATGATTAGTAGAAATAAAATTAGAAAAATTTAAATATTATAATATGGATCTTGATTTCTATATCAACTTTTCTTTCTATTGTACCATCTAATTCTTCTCGGATTAAAAAATATGCTCGATCAAAGTTCTTTTAAAAAGAACATATTTTATTTGATTCATCTATTTCAGGATCCAAATGATAAAATTTGGGATCGATCACTAGTAGCATGATCCTCCTTTAGGGATGGTACTATATCATAGATTTTAAAAAGCTAACTGATTTCAAAACAAAAAATATCTTAATCAACGTGTGACTAAGTTGTGATCTTGAAGAATTTGGTATATGATTTATCTTTTCAATATGATGGGCTTTGTTCTTGTTTCCTATCTAACATTACACTAGTTGAAATAGTCCGTATCAAATTTAGTGATCCTTCTAGGTTAGTTTATAATCATAATATACTTATTTAATTATTGTTATTGTATCATAATGATTCATATTATAATCTATATAGTGTAATAATAATCATAATTATATTACATTACTATACAATAACTATTAGTCATCGTAATAATACACATTATAATTATATATTTATTATCATAATTATATATCTAACTATTATACTATGAAACTATTACATAGTTATATAATTACTATAGAAACTACTGTTATAATAATTCAATAATAACTTAAAGATGATATCATTTTTATTATAATTATTATAATAATATGAAATTATTGTAATATAATAAAATTTGGTATAATTTCCATTATATATATATGGTATCAAATTATTTTATAATGATATAATTGCTATAGTAATTATTATTCTAATAGCTTGGTAATTATTTAATAATAATATTATTTTCTATTATAATTGTAAATGTAATATGATAATTATTATACTATAATATTGATAGTAAATAGTTAATTTTTTTCTAACAAGGTTATCTTACAAGATCATTTTCTAGGTTACCATATTTCTTTTAGCATAATACAATTGAATATGTATGAAACCTACATGATGCATAGGAAAATAATAAAATTCAAAGATTAACTTATTGAATAACTAAATAAGAAATTTATATTAAAATTGGTAAAAATAAGTTATAATTTAATACATTTAATAATTAATTGAATCCAAAAACATGATCATTTGTCAAATCTATGCCACTATATACTGTATTTAGTTTGGCTCAAATTCAGACTCAACCAATTTAATATGTATGAATTAAATAATATGTCAGCTCAAAAGTAATATTCTTCTAGGAAAACCAATCATGTTAAAAACATATATGATAGTTAAAAGAAAGAAAATTGGAATTTAAAAAAAAATGAGTTCTTGAGCATCCTGCAAAGAAAAAAAAATAATTAGATCTCATTTTGGAGTTAGTAGTGACTAGTTGCAATATAAAAACAATTCTAAGCATAGCTGACATACTATCAATCTATTAACATGAGGATTAATCTTGATAAATATAAAATATTTAAGTATATATTTTGATACTAATGGGTTGTTGAAGTGCATATTAAGAATATTTTAGAAAGCTAACATCACTCTTAGAAAGATTCATGAGAATGCCGAAGTAAGGAGTCTAAGAAAGTAGATTGGGGAAGCCCCATTATGAAAAATCAAATGGAGAAAGTGTAGAGCCGACTCCAAGCTTCAAAAAGTCGACTTTGGCACTCAAAATTTAAGTGACACAGTCTGTAAGTCGATCCCTATAAAGTATGAGTCGACTCTCTCAGGTAAGATAGAGAGTTAAAATTTTCAACTTGAAGCTCGAGTCGATCCTAATTCTTCTCAAGTCGATCTCTGACCAACTTTGAGACGACTCTCAATAGCCAACCTGACTATTTTAGAAAAGATAAAAAGCTATATTTTTTAGATTAGATCTTGAGTCAATCCCAACCTATCTCAAGTCAACTCCAAGTTAGCTTGAGTCAACCCCTATTTGATCCAAGTCGACTCGATTGTGGCCGATAGTTCTAACAGCTAGTTTTATAGAAGTTTCAAAAATATACATAATGACTATAATAGCTAAAAATATATTTTTGGATATTTTAAGATTGTTAAATTGCTACCAAACATATCGATGATGATAGAGAAAGAGAAAAAATAAAGAAAAAATTCAAGAAGCATTAAGTGTGTATTCAAGAGAGAGCTCTAACTTTCCAACCACCAAAGTCTCAAAGTATTTCAAAGATTTTCAAAAGAAGAAGAGTGCATTCATTGTAAAGCTTTATCAACAAGATTCTCATGAGTTGTAATGATATTTAGTTTTGACCTTTAGGAGCTTTTTAATTTGTACTTAAAATTATATGTCATCATTTTTGCGTACTTAAGTTTCAATTGGGATCAAAACTTTGGAAAAGGCCTATCCAAGCCTTAAATTGAGTATATTATTTTGTAAGCCTAAAAGTGGCTTAAAGAGGTGGTTTTGGTTGATTTCCACTAAGAAAATTAATTGAGTTTTGATTGTGGGTCCAAAAAAATAATCAAATCATAATTTAGAGAATATTATAGTGGAACTCCCCCAAGAGTTGCTTGAGAAGTGAATATAAGTACTAGGTTTGATACTGAATCACTATAAAATTTTATGTTTGCTCATACTTTAGCTATTCTTTTCTTTACTTTTCTTTACTTTTCTTTACATGTTCATATCTTGTTTATATTATAACACTCTCACTTCACTATTGCTTTATATAGTTTAAATTTTGTGTACATTAAACTTTAAATTTTTGAAAAACTGAATTCACCTCCTCTTGGGTTATCTATCTAGGTAACAAGTGGTATCAGAGCTTGATAGTCACCCTTTTTTGATCTAACAATCAATAATTAAAGATCGAATAATGGCCTAAATTAGAATATCCCTTTTTGAAGGATAATCGACAAATAGACCCTTTCTATTTAGTGACAGAAACTACATGTATTGAAAAGTATACATGTGTAATTTTATCCTAGCATTTGATTATGATCTTTGGAGTGTCATAATTGATGATCCATAGATACCCACAATCATGATAGATGGCATTGTCACTCCTAAATTTGAAAATGATCAGGACGACTTAGATAATAAAATGTCCCAATTCAATGCAAAGGCCATGAATGTTCTTTATTTTTCAATAGATGCAAAATGAATTAATAGAATTTCTACTTGTACTTTAGCCAAGAAAAATATATGATAGATTAAAAGTTATCCATGAAAGTACTAATCAATTTAAAGAATCTAAGATAAATATGTTTGTTCATAAGTATGAATTATTTAAAATAAAAAAAATAAATCTATTATTAAAATATTTGCTAGATTTATTGATATTATAATGATTTTAAAAGCTTAGAAAAATCTTACACTAACAGGGAATTTATTTGTAAAATTCTCAAATTACTTCTTAGATGTTAGGAGGCCAAAATTATAGCAATTCAAAAGACTGGATACCTCAACACATTACCATTAAAAGAATTTCTTGGTTCTCTCATGACTCATAAGTTAACTATGAAGCAAAATAGTGAAGAGAAAGCCAAGAAAAAAAGATCATAGCCCTTAAATCTACAACCAAAGATGAGGAGGATAGTGAAGAATTAGAAGAAAGGGTTTGTTGGGGATAAACTCCGCTTCCACTGAAGTTCAGTCTGATGCTTAGCCTAATGCAACCAACAATCATGGAAGAGTTTCGATCAAAAATTCTCCTCCAGCAGCCAAATCTTAGTCGAACTCCTTCAGTCGGTCGAACTCCTCAGCGGTCGAGCCCCAACCGAACTCCGCCATCAGTCGAACTTATCTTGGACTCCCTCAGTGGTCGAATTCCTGCCGAACTCCTCTAGGAGCCAAACTTCTTTCAGATATCTCCTTCAATCTGATTTCTATAAGAGCCAAACTTCTTTCGGATCTCTCCTTCAGATGGATGCCTACAAAAGCCGAACTCCTTTCGAACTTCTCCATCAGATGAACTTCTACAGGAGCCGAACTTCTTTTGGATCTCTCCATCAGTTGGATTTCTACAGGAGCTGAACTTCTTTCAAACTCCTCCTTCAATCAAGTTCCTCTAAGAGTCGAACTTCTTCAAGATCTCTCCTTCAGTCGAATTCTTATAGGAGCCAAACTCCTTTTAGATCTCTCCTTTAGTTGATTTCTACAAGAGCCGAACTCCTTTCAAACTTCTCCATCAGTCGAACTTCTACAGGAGCAGAAGTCCTTTTGGATTTTTCCTTCAGTTAAATTTCAACAGGAGCCAAACTCCTTCTAGACTCCTCCTTCAGTCAAGTTTCGTCAGGAGCAGAACTTCTTTCAGATCTCTCCTTCAATCGAATTCTTACAGGAGCCAAACTTCTTTCAGATCTCTTCTTTAGTCGGATTCCTATAGGAGCCGAACTCCTTCCAGATCTCTCTGTCAGTCGAATTTCTACAAGAGTCAAACTCCTTCTGGACTTCTCCTTCAGTCAAATTTTTATAAGAGCTGAACTTCTTTCGAACTTCTCCGTCAGTCGGACTTCTACAGGAGCCGAACTCCTTCCAAACTTTTTCATCAGTCGAACTTTTACAGGAGCCAAATTTTTTCTAGATTTTTCCTTCAGTAGAATTTCTATAGGAGCTGAACTCCTTCCAAACTCCTCCTTTAGTCAAGTTCAGAGCCAACTCCTTCCGAATCTCTCCTTTAGATGGATACCTACAGAAGCAGAACTTCTTCCAGACTTCTCCATTAGTCGGACTTCTATAGGAGCCGAACTCCTTCTGGATCTCTCCTTTAGTTGGATTTCTATAGGAGTCAAACTCCTTTTGGGCTTCTCTTTCAGTCAAGTTCCTTCAGAAGCCAAACTTCTTTCAGATCTCTCCTTCAATCGAATTTCTATAGGAGTCAAACTCCTTCCGGACTCCTCTTTTAGTCAAGTTCCTTCAGGAGTCGAACTCCTTTCAGATATCTTCTTTAGTCAAATTCCTACAAGAGTCGAACTCCTTTCAGATCTCTCCTTCAGTCAAATTTTTATAGGAGCCGAACTCCTTCTAGACTTCTTCTTCGATCGAATTTCTCCATCAGTCAGACTCCTCCTGAACTTCTTCATTAGTCGAACTCCATCTGGATTCTTTTAGTCGCATTCCTTTCGGATGATTCTCTCTAGCCGTATTTTCTTTAGGAGTTCGAACTCCCATGGAATTGATATTGTCGAAGCTCTTCACCGATCAATGACTGCTTCCTTCAAACTTTGACTATTAAATCTCAATGAACGATCACTATCAGTCTAACGATACCTCTTTCTCTCCATACCGAATTCCACGTGGTTCTGAGCGGCTCAGTACTGGACAGCTATGGTTGTCACATCAGTCTGCTATAGGTGGCACTACAGGCGGCATCCTCCTCTATGACAGACTCCACCAGGCCTCGAGCGGCCCACTATCAGATGGTTGCAGCTGTTGCTATCAATCCACCATAGGCTCCATCTATAAAAAGGGATCCTCTAGATACATTTTCTTCAAGCTCTCTTCTCCTTCCTAAAACTCTATCGAACTCTTTTTCGAGCACTCCATTTTTGTTGGCCAGAAGAGCTGACTTGATCATCGGAGGGTTCTACCGGAGCCACCACCACCGACTCCAGATGGAACTTTATTTTGCAGATCACCGGTGGCGACCTCTTCTTCTTCAACTCTAACTCAATTCGATGTTAACCAAATTCTGCACCAATAAGATTGATGTTAGAGGAAGGGCTCTTTATTCCTGAGGTATCCTTATTCTTAAAGGAGTGCTCAATCGATCCTACCGACCTTCTTCTTCAAGGTTCATCTTCACCCTCTTCCTCGATCCCAAGAAATGCCTCCAAAGAAGGTGACTATTCAAAGATTTGTCGCTTCTACCATCAGGTCTGAGCCAGATCCATCTATTCCTACTCCATCATTGGTGCTTCAACCACCACCTCCACCGACAGTCATGATAGATTTGAAGCAGTTTAACCTATTGATGCAGTAGGTTCAAGGCCTCACCGAAATGGTGCAGGCCATGCGGCAGCCTTCGATAATGATTCTATTAAAAAATCCACCATCAGGATGTTAGGAATCGATCCTAAGGAAGAGCATTTGGCCTAGCATACCCATCGCCCTTGGAAAGAAAAAATAGAGAGCAGAGGATCCATATTCGGATCATGATTCTCCTCCAGAAGAGATCTTTCCTATCTACAGTCGAAATCCATCCAAGATCTGCGACCAAGATGACCTCCTCGATCATAAACTATGGGAGATGGACCGATGGATTAAAGAACTCTATCATGTCGCCCTAGCTCCCCATGACAATGTCTGCACCGATCCTTCTTTTTCTTTCTGAATTATGCAAGAGCTCATTCCATCAAACTTTAAGCTTTCCCAACTTGAAAGCTACGATGGAACCTCTGATCCGGTCAATCACCTAAAAGCCTTCTGGACCATGATGCTACTCCATGGCATGCCAAACGTCATATTATGTCGAGCTTTTTTATCTACCTTAAAGGAAGCAGCAAGAAACTGATACTCAACATTGAAGTCGGGTACGATCTTCTCCTTTGACTAGATGAGCCATTAGTTTATGGCTCACTTCGTCAGTAGCCAACGTCCCTACCAAGGTTCGAATTCTTTGATGAATGTCAAGCAGAAGGAGGAAGAATCCATCTGAGCTTATGTCATCCAATTTAATGCTACTGCTTTGGAGGTCCAAAATCTGGACCAGTTTATTGCAATGACCGTACTCAAGGATGGATTTCAGAAGAACGATTTGCTGTTCTTCTTGAAGAAGAAGTACCCCAAGAACTTTGTTGATCTGCTAGCTCAGGTCGAGAGATATATCCATACGGAAGAAGCCTTCAAGTTGAAGGATAAAGAAGCCATAGGAGAGTGACAGGCGGGCGAGTTTAGTAAATTCATGGTTGATGGAGGGTCGAATGAAGTTCGACTGTGCTCACAGACTCCCCCCAAGCATAGGCAAGCCCGAACTCCTCCTTGAGCTCATCATCAAAGAAGCTCTGATAGAAGGGTGCAAAGAAGTCCTCCCCCGAGAAGGTTCCGCAACTACGCCCGCCTTAATGTGCCTAAAACTCAAGTTTTGATGAAAATTAAGAATCAACTACCAAGATCAGAAGAATTATGATCTCTCTCAAACAAGCATGATTGAAGCAAGTACTGCCTTTATCATCGTGATCACAATCACGATACTGAAGAATGCATTCAGCTCTAAGATGAAATTGAGAAGCTCATCAGGAGAGACCGATTGGGTCGATTCCTCAGACGTTGGCCTGAAGTAAGAGAAGATGGCCAAGGGCACTGCCATAGCCAGAACCACCAATAAAAAAGAAATAACAAGGAGATCGGCCACCTCTCAACATCATCAACCCTATCTCTGAGGGACTTAATGCTTCGGTGAGCCACCATCTCTCAACCTTAAAGCCAGAGGAAGCTTGCCCCAGATCGGAAAGGCTGATTTGAAATAGAGAAGATCATTCGGCATGAAACTTATCATCTGAAGGAGCTCGGAGGAACAACGCTCCCATGACCTTTGAATTTAGAAAATTTGAGGGTGTACTACTAGTAATTTTTCTTCAATAAAACTCTTTCATTTCAGTATTATTATTTTTTGATGCAAAAATTATATGATGATAAGGAAGAAGCAATTAATAGTTGGCCTTGTTAGGAACAAGAGGAGAACCTCATCCTAATATGAGCAAGTCGAAGGCCTTCAACCTCGGCTAGAGATAAGATCTCTTCCAAGCTTCTATGTCAACAGGAGATAAGATCTCCTTCAATCTCGACTGAAGATAAAATCTTCCCCGAGCTTCAAAGTCTACGTCAATAGGAGATAAGATCTTCTTTAACCTCAACTGAAGATAAGATCTCCTTCGAGCTTCTACGTCAATAGGAGATAAGATCTTCTTCAACCTCAGCTGAAGATAAGATCTCCCTCAAGCTTCAAAGTCTATGTCAATAGAAGATAAGATCTCCTTCAACCTTGGCTGGAGATAAGATATCCCCTAAGCTTCTACGTCAATGGAAGATAAGATCTTCTTCAATCTCAGCTGGAGATAAGATCTTCTCCGAGCTTCAAAGTCTATGTCAATGGAAGATAATATCTCCTTCAACCTCAGCTGGAGATAAGATCTTCTCCAAGCTTCAAAGTCTACATCAACAGAAGATAAAATCTCCTTCAACCTCGGTTGGAGATAAGATCTCTTCCGAGCTTCAAAGTCTATGTCAATAGGAGAATAAGATTCTCCTTCAACCTCAGTTGGAGATAAAATCTCCCCCAAGCTTCTACGTCAATGGAAGATAAGATCTTCTTCAACCTCGACTGGAGATAAGATCTTCTCTGAGCTTCAAAGTCTATGTCAATGAGAGATAAGATCTTCTTCAACCTCGACTGGAGATAAGATCTCTCCCAAGCTTCAAAGCCTACGTCAAAAGGAGATAAGATCTCCTTCAACCTCGGCTGGAGATAAGATCTCCCCCGAGCTTCTACATCAATAGGAGATAAGATCTTCTTCAACCTCAGCTGGAGATAAGATCTTTTTCGAGCTTCAAAATCTACGTCAATAGGAGATAAGATCTCCTTCAACCTCGGTTGGAGATAAGATCTCCCCCGAGCTTCTACGTCAATAGGAGATAAGATCTCCTTCAACCTCGATTGGAGATAAGATCTCTCCCGAGCTTTAAAGTCTACGTTAATAGAAGATAAGATCTTTCTTAACCTCGATTGGAGATAAGATCTCCTTGAGCTTCAACCTAACATCAATCTCGGTTGGAGATTAAAGATCTTCTCCGAGTTTCAACCTCAATGGGTGTAGAGCTCAGAAAAGAACTTCGGTAGTCGTCTTTTGGGAACTATTGTTGGGGATAAACCCCACTCCCATCGAAGTCTAGTCTAATGCTTAGACTAATGCAATCGGCAATCATGGAAGAGTTTCGACTGAAAATTCTTCTCCAACGGTCAAATCTTAGTTAAATTTCTTCAGTCAATCAAACTCCTCAGCAGTCGAGCCCCAGCTGAACTCCTCCATCAATCGAACCTATCTCGGACTCCCCTAGCGACCAAATTTCTATCGAACTTCTTTCGGATCTCTCCTTCAGTCGAATTTCTATAGGAGCCGAACTTCTTTCGAACTCCCTAAGTCGGACTCCTTCAGGAGCTGAACTCCTTCCGGATCTCTCTTTCAAATGAATGCCTATAGGAGCCGAACTTCTTTCGAACTTCTCTATCAGATGGACTTTTATAGGAGTCGAGCTTCTTTCGGATCTCTTCTTCAGTTGGATTTCTACAGGAGTCGAACTCCTCCTTCAGTCAAGTTCTTCTAAAAATCAAACTTCTTTCAGATCTCTCCTTCTATCGAATTCCTATAGGAGCCAAACTCCTTCCACATCTCTTCTTCAGTCAGATTTCTATAGGAGCCGAACCTCTTCCAAACTTCTTCGTCAGTCAGACTTCTATAAGAACCAAACTCCTTTCAGATCTCTTCTTCAGTCAAATTTGAAAAGAAGCCAAACTTCTTCCAAACTCCTCCTTCAGTCAAGTTCCTCTAGGAGCTGAACTCCTTCCAGATTTTCTCCTTCAGTCAAATTCCTACAGGAGCCAAACTCCTTCCAGATCTCTTCTTTAGTCAGATTTCTATAGGAGCCAAACTTCTTCTAGATTTCTCCATCAGTTGAACTTTTTATAGGAGCTAAACTCCTTTCGGATCTCTCCTTCAGTCGGATTTCTATAGGAGCCAAACTTTTTCTGGACTTCTCCATCAGTTGGACTTCTATAGGAGCCAAACTTCTTTCTGATCTCTCCTTCAGTCAAATTTCTACAGGAGCCGAACTCCTTCTGAACTCCTCCTTTAGTCAAGTTCAGAGCTGAACTTCTTTCGAATCTCTCTTTCAAACGAATGCCTATAGGAGCTGAACTCCTTTCGGACTTCTCCGTCAGTTGGACTTCTATAGGAGTCGAACTCCTTTCGGATCTCTTCTTCAGTCGAATTTCTATAGGAGTCAAACTTCTTCTGAACTCCTTCAGACAAGTTCCTCCAGGAGTCGAACTTCTTTTAGATCTCTTCTTTAGTCGGATTTCTATAGAAGCCAAACTCCTTTCGGACTCCTCCTTCAATCAAGTTCCTTTAGGAGCCAAACTCCTTCCAGATCTTTTCTTCAGTTGGATTCCTATAGGAGCCAAACTTCTTCCAGATCTCTCCTTCAGTCAAATTTTTATAGGAGCCGATCTCCTTCTAGACTTCTTCTTCGATCAAACTTCTCTACCAGTCGGACTCCTTCTGGACTTCTCCATCAGTCAAACTCCATCTAGATTCTTCTAATGGCATTCCTTCCAAATGATCCCCTTTAGGCGTATTCTCTTTAGGAGCCTGAACTCCTATGAAACTGATATTATCGAAGCTCTTTATCGATCAATGTCCACTTCCTCCAAACTTTGACTATTGAATCTCAACAAAGGGTCACTATCAGTCTAATGACACCTCTCCCTCTTCGTATCGATCTCCACGTGGCTCCGAGCGGCTTAGTATCGGACAGCTATGGTTGTCGCCATCAGTCTGCTACAGATGGTGCTATAGGTGGTGCCCCCCTCCATGATAGACTCCATCAGGCCTCGAGCGGCCCACTACCAGATAGCTGCAGCTGTCGCTATCAATCTGCCACAGGCTCCATCTATAAAAAGGAATCCTCTAGATATATTTTCTCTAAGTTTTCTTCTTTTTTTCAAAACTCGATCGAACTCTTTTCTGAGCACCCCATTTCTATTGGTCAGAAGAGCTAACTTGATCATCGACGGATCCTGTCGGAGCCACCACCATCGACTCCAGATGGAACTTTATTTTATAGGTCACCGACGGTGATCTCTTCTTTTTCAACTCCAGCTTGATCTAGCATCAATCAGATTCTGCACCAACAGGATTGATGATGATGATATGGCACTAATCACTTAAAAATTCAGAAGGTTCATAAAAAAATAGAAAAAAATTTAGAAAAAAGCTTTTACAAATGATGAACCTAGTAAGAAAAATGAGAAAGAAAAAGAGTAGCTCATGTGTTATGAGTGCAAGAAGCCCAAGCACTTTAAGGCTGATTGCCCCATTCTCAAAAAACTCTCTAAAAGAGTCAAGAAGAAAATAATGATGGCCACTTGAAGTGATAGTGAGAACTCAAGCTCGAAAAAAAAAAAAAAAGTGGTAAACTTATATCTTATAGCACATGAGGAGGAAAATTCTAAACTTAAAGTTGATTTCACTTTTGATGAATTACAAGATCTATTTTCTGACCTTTTAGATGAATTTAAAAGGTTTGGTTTGAAAAATAAAAGGCTGAAAAGATGCAAACATATTTTGACCAAAGAAAAGGAAGAATGTTTGAAAGAAAATGAATCTTTATTTCCAAAAAGTCAAACTCTAAAGAAAGAGCTTGAAAAACTCAAATCTATTGTTGAAAAATTTACTCTTAGCTTTAAAAAATTTTAAATAATTTCATATAATCAAAGAGCTATTTTCAACAAACTTGGCCTTGGTTTCAACCCACATAAGAGATAGAAATTTCTAAAAATTTTCTTTGTAAAACCCAAATCAATTTCATCTCTAAATGTTACTTGTTTTTGCTATGAAAAGTTTGAATGCAAAGCATACTCTTGTGATTTCAGAAAATTAAAAAAAAGTAAAGTCAAAAAGGTCTGGATTCTAAAAAAGAACCATTGTGACTAATCCTAAAGGACCTAAAAAAGCTTAGGTATCTAAAATTATAACTTAGTTTTCTCTTGTAGATATGTCTTGCAGCTTGAGAAGGAAAAAGAAGATGGTATCTCAAAGTATATGATGGATGATAGGTCATAATTTATTATCCTTGAAACTAAGAAAGGAGGAGTGTAATCTTTAGCGATAATGGTAAAGGACATTGGGATGGATAATATTTGTATCACTCCTATCTACATCGAGATTATTTTATTAGTAGATGGTTTAGTATTAGTCAACTTTGTGATAGAGATTTTAAAGTTATTTTTGAATCTTTAATGTGCATTGTTTCTAGCCACAATGATGATGGTATTGTATTCATTGGACATAGACATGACATGGTAAATCTAGATAATCTTTATATGAAGAATGGTCGATGTTTGGTTGTAATAGATACCAAAGTTAAAGAGACTAGCTTGTTATGACATCATAGATTAAGACATACTAGCAATGATTTGTTTTCAAAGCTTGTTAAAAGAGATCTTATAAAAGGTTTACCAAAGTTGAATTTCAAATAGAATAGAATTTGTGAAGCTTGCCAAAAAATCTTGTTTCAACTTCTAGACCTTTAGAATAAATTCATATGGATTTATTTAGACTTACTAGGACCACAAGCCTAGGAGGAAAAGATATGAACTTGTGGTAGTTGATGATTTCTCTCGATTTACTTGGATTTTATCTTTGGCTCAAAAAGATAAAATATTTTCTATATTTATAATATTTTATTAAAAAGTTTCAAATAAAAAGAATTCAACTATTATTTGCATAAAAAATGATCATGGAGCTGAATTTGAAAATCAATTATTTGATAGTTTTTGCAATGAAAAAGTTATTGAACATAATTTTTTCTACACTTAGGATATCTCAACAAATTGAGATGGTAGAAAAAAAATAGAACTTTAAAAGAAATAGCCCATATCATGTTGTATGAATGTGACTAGCTTTCCAAGAAATTTTTGGATAGAAGCAATTAACATAGCATATTATATTTTAAATTATGATTTGATCTGACTAATTTTAAAGAAAACTTCCTATAAGCTTTAGAGAGGAAGAAGATCAAATATTAGTTATTTTCATATTTTTGATTGTAGATGTTTTATTTTAAATAATGAGAAAGATAAAATTAAAAAGTTGATGCCAAGTTAGATGAAGATATCTATTTAGGGTATTCTTCATCTAGTAAGACTTATAGAATCTTCAACAAGAGAACTTTGGTTGTTCAAAAATCTATTCATATTATATTTAATAAAATTAATGATAAATCCTCGAGAAAGGAAGATATTGTTGCTAATGATATAAGAATCTTAAATAAAAGAATGGAAGATCCTACACTAAATGAAATCCTAGTATAAAATGACAAGGATGCAGAAGATGAAGAAAAGAACCATGAAAATACTCAAGGATATAGTGAGAGTCTACTCAGAGAATGGAAGTATGCCTATGGACATCCTAAAGATCTTATCATTGGTGATTCCATCACAAGGGGTAAGGACTTGCTCCTCTTTGAGAAATGTTAATAATTATTTAGCTTTTGTATCTTAAATTGAACCTAAATCTATTAAGAAAGCTAGAAATGAATCTAACTAGATAAATATAATGCAAAAGAAACTTAATCAATTTGAAAGAAATAAAGTTTGAACATTTGTATGTAGACCCATTGATCATCCTATAACTGGAACCAAATAGATATATAAAAATAAATAAAAAAATAGAGTAGTTATAAGAAATAATGTTAGATTAGTAGCTAAAGATTATAATCAAGAAGAAGAAATTAATTTTAATGAAATATTTGCACCTATAGCTAGACTAGAAGCCATTATATTGTTGTTTACTTTTGCATGTTATATGAATTTCAAACTCTATCAAATATATGTTAAAAGTAGATTTTTAAATAAAGACATTATTGAGGTAGTGTATGTTGAACAATATTCTGGATTTGAAAATCATGCTTTTCTAAATCATATTTTCAAACTTGACAAAGCATTGCATAGTTTGAAGCAAGCACTTTGTACATGATATGAAAGATTAAGTGAAATTATATTTGATAATAAATTTACTAAAATAATATAAATATTATTTTAGTTTTAGAGAAAAGAAATAATGATTTGTTAGTAGTATAAATTTATGTAGATGACACTAGTTTCGATGCTACTAATGAAACTCTTTATCTAGATTTAGTAAGTTAATGCAGAAAGAGTTCAAGATGAGCGTGCATGATGGGAGAATTGAATTTTTTAGTCGAACTCTAAATCAAGCAAACTAAAGAGAGGATCCTCATCAACCAAAGTAAGTACATAAAGAAAATACTAAACAAGTTTGGGATGAAAAATAGTAAGCCAATTAGCACCCCCATGAGCCCTTCATATAGACTTAATAAAGATGAGAATGGTAAATCAATCTCAAGCTTTATTGAGGTATTATTGGATCTTTACTCTATCTTACTGCTAGTAAACTTGATATAATATTTAGTATTTGTATGTATTCTAGATTTTAGTTTAATTCTAAAGAATCATATTTATTTGCTATCAAAAGAATTCTTAAATATTTAATTAATATTTTAAATATTAGTTTATGATACTTTAGATATTCTTCTATTAATTTAATTGAATATTTTGATGCTGATTTTACTAGTTGTAAATATAACAGAAAAAGTATTAGTGAAACTTATCAATTTCTAGGAGTAGAGTTAATCTCTTGGTTTAGCAAGAAATAAAATTTAATAGCATCTCCATGGTTGAAGTTGAATATATTGCAGCCTGAAGTTATTGTACTCAAATCTTGTTGGTTAAGCAATAACTAGAGGATTATGGCATTAAATTAAGTAAAATAGAACCATAAGATATGATTACACAAGTATAATAAATCTTACTGGGAATTCTATTCAGTATTCAAGAACTAAATATATTGAAAGAAGACATCATTTTAAAGAGATCATGCTCAAAATGATGATATAATTCTTGATTTTATTGGTATTAATAGGCAATTAGTAGATATTTTCACCAGACCCTTATGTGAGAAAATGTTTAGTATGATTAGAAGAGTTAGGAGTGTGTAATTACTTTGATTGAGTAATCTCCTAGTCCCCCTCCCTCTGTTGAATTTTCTTAATTTGATCACTCTCTAATCCTTGTTTGATTGATTTTTGATTGAATATTCCTTCCTTTTAATCCTAATTGTCATCCCATAGCCTTAAGAGCTGACATTTCTTTTGTGAAAGTCAACTTTTCTACTTAAGACTAAGCTTGAAGCAACTCGTACTTAATCATGAGTCAACTCTAGTGACGAGACCATGTCTTTAAAGATGAGCCATCCCTTTCCTATTTTCCCTTATCTATTCACCATTTACCCTAAGCTTCCATAGAGTGTTTTTCGACCCCATTGACCCTTCCACTGGTCATTTTCCCCATGATTCCATCCAATTTTACGCTCCAGTGGATCCAAGGAAGCAATTTGCCTACCATTTGAAGCATATACATGCCTTAGAACATAAGAAAAGGACCAAGTTGTGGAATGATACCACTACACCATATGAGCCCGAGCCTACCTCTCCATCACCTCAGCCCTCTTCTTCCATAGTCTCCTTGGCCCCACATGTAGGGACAATCGTGAGAAAAAATGGTTTCAACTTCTTTGAGCAAGAGCATTTTTACGATAGGGTAGTGGATCAAAGAACAAGGATAGAAATTCATGTGTAGTTTAAATGTCCCAACCTATCCTAACCTCATTCGAGTGTTCCATAGGAACTTACCTCAAAGAGTAGGGAGTGTCTAGTTGATGGTGAAGGGCACTCTCATTATCTTGAGCAAGCAGAGATTTGCTCGCATCCTTCAGATGCCCAAACAAAGGATAGCCTCTAGCAGACTATCAGACAAGGAGGACAAACTTTGATGCATTCTTGGGAGATAGCAATGGACATTCTAGAGGAGATAATAGCGACCTGACTATCAGTTGAGATGAGGCTTCTCCACCACATCATCAGTCAGATCTTTTTCTCGAAGATGGGAAGATTTGATTTAGTGTCAGAGAGGGATATTATGGTAACATACCCTATAATTCAAGGCCTTCTCTTGAACCTACCAACCTTGATGATGCAGCGGATATGGGAGGTAGCAAATAGAGTGAAGGCATGCCTACCCTACATCATGTCCCTGATCTTGGAGTTTAGGGAGTTTATAATTGTGTTAGAGAGAGACTCCTAGAACTCAAGTACTTGGACACTTGCAATGATTGTCCCTACATCATATGAATTATTGGAAATTAGATGGGAGATGGGTATGGAGGAGTTCTGAGTAGGAGAGATTATGTGATGGAGCTGAGAGAGAAACTAATAGACCTCAGTAGGACTTGGAGCCTAACTCTCCACCACCAGCAACAAAGCCTCATCACCACCATCGGCATCACCTTCTTCTATCACACCTCGAGTGACACCAGCAGAAGCACCACAGTAGACTTAGCCCTCCATAGTGAGATTAGAAGATAATCAGTTAAGGAGGAATGCTAAGATGGTATTGCCAGTTCTAAAGGATTAGTTAGTAGCACCTCTAGTAGACTTGATAGAGATTATCTTAGTAGTTTAGAGTGAGCTAGAGGAGCATGGAGATATTTTAGATTTGGCTTAGGAGTTGCTCAGATTCAGTTAGAGGCCAGAGATTTGGGAACAACTTAGAGTTTATGCATTTTCTTACCTTTGATCTTTATGGGACGACTGGTCGAGTAGTTGGAGAGCATCGCACTAGGAGCAACAGTAGCCACTGGAGCTCGAGATTGGAGACGAAGTTCACCCTCTAGGTCATCTTCTTAGTAGTGTTGGCTGACCTAGCATGCTCAGCCCAACCAACCCACCCATTTCTCTCAACCACCTTAGTTCAATCAGCCCACTCCAAAGACATGTATCTCTTTAGGACCTATGTACACTAGGTCTGATGTTGAGTTCCCCACTTGTGCACTTGGGCCCTCTAATAGAACTAGGAGCAGGAGAGGTGGAATTTCTTCATCTAGGGCTAGAAGTTCCTCTACTATAGATTTGCCCTCAGATAAGGATTAGATATAGTGTCTGTTTTTTGTCTTATGGTTGCTCACTGTTATATCTAGTCTATTTTTAGTTTACTTATATATTTTTGTTGTTGTCTTTCTATTGTATCTTGGTGTATTGGAGTTAATGTCTTTTTATATACAGTGCATCCATTTTGATTGATACCCTTGTAAAAGATATACTTATGCAATGAAAAAGTGCTTTTGTTCCTATCTCTTGTTGCTTATGTGTTATACCTTTTCTCTTGGTGACAAGAAAGGGAAGTAATAAGCAAATAAGTGCAAAAGAATTAAGAAATAAGCAAATGGTAACTTGAAAACTAATTTTAAAAAATTCAATATTGTTAATACAACTTCGGATGTCTCATCACTTTTTTTGCTCTGATACTTAGCTCATCATACTTTGATATGCATCCAAGTTGCTTTGATATATAACTTTTCAGATCTAATGCTCAATGCTTTTTTCAATATTCAGCATGTGGTTGAGTCTCAAAATGTTCTTCCAATTACCCAAATTCAATTTGTCTCAAAGAAAATTTGCAATCTTGCTTTGATAATATACATATTGTGTACTCTAATGCTTACTGAATTACTCTTAAGAAAGCTCAAAATCTACACTTTGTCTTGCCTTGGTACGCTAGCAATGCTAATCTAAAATTCTTTTATAAAAGTTATTGCCCTAGTAATTTGATATATTTATATTACTTGTGTCATTTGCTTATACTCAAAGTTTTATCATTATAAAAAAAGGAGAGATTGTTGACCCAAGGATTGAGTTTGATGAATATAAAATATTTGAGTATGTATTTTGGCATTAATGGGTTGTTGAAGTGCATATTGAGAATGTTTTAGGAAACTAAGATCACTCTTAGAAAGATTCATCAAAATAATAAAGTAGATAGCCAAAGAAAGCAGATTAAGGAAGCAACATCATGGAAAACCAAGTAAAAAATATTTAGAATTGACTCCAAGCTTCAAAGAGTCGACTCTATTACTCAAATTTAAGTAGCAAAGTTCACAAGTCAACCCCTATAAAATAGGAATCGACTCTCTCAGGCAAGATAGAGAGTTAAAGCTTTTAGCCTGAAGTTCAAGTCGACCCTAATTCTTCTTGAGTCAACTCCTGATCAACTTTGAGTCGACCTTTAGTAGCTAAGTTGACTCTTTTAAGAAAAATAGAAACCATATTTTTAGATTGGATCTCAAGTACACCCCAACCTATCTCGAGTCAACTCTAAGTTAGCTTGAGTCGACCCTTACTTGATCTAAGTCGACTCGATTATGGCTAACAGGTTTAACATCTAGTTATGTAGAAGTTGTAGAAATATGTAGAATGGCTATAATGGCTAGTTTTTTATCTTTAATGGTGAGAAACCTATTTTTGAATGAATTACTACTAAACATATTGAAGAAGATAGAAAAAGAGAAAAATAAAGAGGAAACCTAAGGAATATTACGTGTGTATTCAAGAGAGAGCTAAAACTTTCCAACCACTAAATCTTAAAGTATTTAGTGGTTTTTGGTAGAAAAAGAGAGCATTCATTACAAAGTTTCCTTAATAAGATTCTCACAAGCTTCAATGATATTTAGTTTTACTCTTTAGAAGATTTTTTATTGGTGCTTGAAATTGTATCTCTATTTTTTTGTTGTATTTAAGTTTCAATTAGGATTAAAACTTTGGAAAAGGCCCATCTGACGCAGCGTAGGTCACATTTTTGTGAGCTCATAAGTAGCACTCCCAAGTCTTAAGAACATGAGATGATAGGTTATGGAAAGATGGGAGCAAGTCGGAAGAAAAATCGCCTGGGTAGCAAAGTTCAGAAACTTAACCGGCTCACATTGAGACCGGGTCGGCTAAGTTAAAAACTGGATCGGCTCAGTCTAAGACTGGGTCAGCTATGTCTCAAAGAAAAATCTAGACAAAAAGTAGTATTTTTGGACTATTGGCATGGTACATAACTAGGTTGGCTCAGTCTGAAACTAAGCCGACCTAATCGTAGGTTAGCCGGCTCAGTCTGAAACTGAGCCGACTTAATTTTTGTGGATATGTTTTGCGTATGTGGATTATTTTAGATTTGAAAAATTTTTCTATGAGCTTGGAACTTGACTCTTTTGTAAAGTATATATACTGAAAATAGATCAAGATTGTATATAATGCTGAATTCATTGAAATAAAGCTCTTTTCTTCTAAAAATCTTTACTACTTTTCTTCTCTATTCCTTGAATCTATTGATGGTGCTTCCACAGTAATCTCTAAGGAGTTATTTTTTATTGCTTGGTTGATCACCAGCGGCCATGCCAGTCTATGTGTGGAATTAATTTTCACAATAATTGATATCAGAGTAGTGTTGCATGGAAGGAAGGAATACACCTAGAGTTTCTATATCCAAGATCTGTTGCACCAAATTTTATCCTAAAAAACTTTTTGTTTGCTTTATGGTTATCTCTAGATTGAGATAGAGATTTGTTACATGGAGGAACGGTGATACAGAAAGTTAAGAAAAGGATTTAGGGCATTTAGATCTTCTTTGAAGGATAGTTTTGTTGGTGTATGATCGTGGAAGGATATTAGAATTTTGTTCTTGACTTGCTTAAAGTTATGGGATCAAGTGGACTCGAGGTGGATTTTGAGAATGTCAATGGTAAGAAAAACTTTACCTTGTTGCAGTAAATGGTAAAGGACTTGTTGGTTCAGCAAAGGATCTACAAGATCTTGATAAGAGAAAGGCCAAAAAGATCAGTGCTGAGGATTGAAAAGAGTTGGAGAAAATTACTTTTAGCACAATCAAAATGTGCTTGGTCGATCAGTTGCTACCTAAGGTTTGCATAGAGACCACGACAAAGGGGCTTTGGATGAGACTAAAGAACACATATATGGAGAAGAACATGACAAATAAACTATGATTGAAGAAACAGCTGTATAGTTTGAAGATGCCCGAAGGTGGAGATCTTATTGCACATATCCAAAGATTCAATCAGGTGTGTTCTGAGGTGATGAGTTTGGATGTGAAGATCGACGAGGAAGATTGGGCGTTGCTGTTGCTTTATTCTCTCCTAGGCTCATATGATGGTCTCATAATAACTTTAGTTTATAGGAAGAAGATCCTAAACTATGAAGAAGTTGTTGGTGTGCTTAGATTGAATGAGTAGAGAAAAAATCTATAAGAAAGATCCCAAGTCTGAGATCTTAGCTGTGAATGAAAGATAGAAAAGATTAAAAGAGAAGACAAGAGAGAAATACAAAAGTAGGTCAAAATCTTGGGATTAGAGAAAGATATTAAAATATTATAAATATCATCAGCTTGGACACCTGAGGAGAGATTATTTCCTTTTAAGGTTAGAAAAAGGGAAGGCCAGCAAGAGTGATGATACAACTTCGGTGAGCAGTGGAGAAGACCTACTAGTTATATCAGATGGATCCATAGAGTACGATACTATGTGGATATTGGATTCAGCATACTCTCACCACTATACTTCTCATTGGGAGTGATTTTCTACCTACCAAAAAATCGATGGAGCAAGTGTCAATTTTGAAGAAGATCACCCATACAGAGTAGCTGGAGTTGGCTCAATTAGGATGAGGATGTACGATGGGATCATTCATACATTATCAAATATCAGGCATGTACCAAAATTGAAAAAGAATTTAACTTCTTTGGGCTACTTGAAGGAGCAGGGTTATGCTTTTAGTAGCCAGGTTAGGAGTGGATGTCTGAAAATTTGCAAGAAAGCTTTGGTGGTGATGAGGTATAGAAGATTGAGAAACAATCTTTATAGAATGGAAGGCTTAGTGGTAAATGATAGTACAGAGATGCTAGCAGTAGTATAGGAGGAGTAGCTCTTATATCGACTATGGTACTATCGGATGGATCATATGAGTGATTGAGGGCTCATTGAACTTAGTAGGAGAGGGATGATCCTAGCTCTGAAGGAGGGCATAGATTTATGTGAGCCATGCATATTTGGTAAATGACATAAGATGAAGTTTGCCAAAAGTACCAAGTACAGTGAAGGAGTGCTGGATTTAGTGCACTCAGATGTGTGGGGACCAGCTCCTGTATCAGTTAGAGGTGGGGCAAAATATTTTATCACTTTCATTGATGACTTCTCAAGAAATGGGTGGGTTTATCTGATTAGAAAAAAGTCAAAGATATTTGCTCGGTTCAGAGCTTGGAGAGCTGAAGTTGAGAAGGAGTCAGAAAGATAGGTGAAGTATCTGAGGTTGGATAATAGAAAAAAATATACAAGCCTAAAATTTAGAAGGTACTGTAAAAAAAATGGTATCAAACATTATTACACAGTGAAGATGACTCTCCAGCAGAATGGTGTCATGAAAAGGATGAACCGAACATTGATCAAGAAGGCATGGAGTTTAAGACTGCAGACATCACTTCCAAAATTCTTTTGGGATGATGCTTTAACTTTCTCTTATTTTCTTATGAATAGGTCCTCTCATTAGAAGCTGAATGGAGGCATTCTAGAGGAGGTCTGAAGTGGAAAGAAGATGGAGCTTGGCCACCTGAAGATCTTCGGTTGCACAGCCTATGCACATGTGGAGGCAACTAAGAGGAGTAAGTTAGATCTTAAATCTCAAAAGATGATATTCATAGGATATTCACAAGGAGTCAAGAGGTACTTGCTATGAAATCCTGAAGCACGGAAGATAGTGATCAGCAGGAATATCATTTTTGATGAAAAAAATATCTTAGAGAAGCATGAAAGTATAGGAGCAACTGGAAAAATAAAAGTGAACAGCGATGGCCAGTCAAAAAATGATAGCATGCAGGTTACATCCACTTACAGGAGTATTCCTATTGAGATGGAGCTAGGCGAAAAAGTTTTGTCTCAGATTGAAAATTAGCATGGAGGAACAACAGTTCAGATGGATGTACAGGATCAGTCACAGATTTTAGGTAGATATGTGTCAGTGAAAGTGGCTTTACACAAGTCCCTGCATACGGTTAGAAGGTTGGTCAGATATGGCATTGATGAGGTTATATCCTATGCATTCATCACTACTAATGGAGATCCAGAAAATTATGCAGAGATCATGGAGGGTGAGGATCATGATTCATGGATGTAGGCCATGTTGGAGGAGATGGAATCATTGAATAAAAATCAGACATGACAGTTGGTGGATCTTTCAGAAGGTGCTCGACTTATTTACTCAACATGGGTGTTCACAAAGAAGAAAGCATCTTCAAAACAAGGTGGAGTCAGATTCAAGGCAAGACTGGTAGCAAAGGGATACTCACAAAGAGAAGAAAAAGATTACACAAAAGTTTTCTTTCCTGTGGTACGTCATACATCTATTCGGATTTTGCTGTCACTGGTGGCATAGTACAACATGGAGTTAGAATAGATGGATGTGAAGATGGCCTTTCTTCATGGCACTTTGGAGGAAAGAATCTATATGAAGCAACCAAATGGGTTCATGGAGATTGGATAGGAGGAAAAGGTGTGTGTACAGAAGAGGTCACTGTATGGCTTGAAACAATCCCCTTGTCAGTGCTATCATAGATTTGATAGCTTTATTTTGAGCCTAAAATTTGTTAAATATGAACATGATAGTTGTGACTACATCAAGGATGTAGATAAAAAGGATGTCTTGTACCTACTATTATATGTTGATGATATGTTCATAGCAAGCAGGAGTATGAAGGTTGTGAAAGAGTCGAAAAAAGTATTATCAACTGAATTTGAGATGAAAGACTTGGGTCCAGCACTAAAACTTTTTGGAATAAAGATTTGCTGAGATAGATGCAAAGAAGTGCTCCATTTGTCACAAGGAGGATATATCTAGAAAATTCTAAAAAGGTTTGGAATGGAGAAGGCCAAACCTATAGAGACACCATTGCTGAGCCATATATCTTTCTCTAAGTATCAAAACTTTCAGTCAGAAGAAGAAAGAGTACATGAATGGAGTCTCTTATGCAAATACTATAGGCAGTGTGATGTACACTATGGTATGCTATAGACCAAATATAGTATATGCAGTAAGCACGGTTAGTAGATATATGGCTAATCCTGAAAAGAAATACTAAAAAGCATTGAAGTGGATATTGAGATATCTATAGAGAATAAGAAATTATGATTTGATATTTGGTGGGCAGTTGAGAGGATTTGAAGATAGAGGTTCGGATTGTCTGGAAGGATTTGTAGATATGAATTATGCAGGTGATCTTAATACAAGAAGGTTGACTACTAGATATCTCTTCTATATGTATGATGGACCGGTGTCTTGGAGATCAACCTTTTAACCAATCATGATTTTGTCTACCACAGAGGTCGAGTACATTGGCATTATTGAGGCTACAAAGGAATCACTTTGGCTTAGGAGGCTGATTGTTGAGATGGGAGTGGAGCAAAGCAAGGTTAAACTATACAGTGACAGTCAAAGTACTTTGCTGCTTGTATAGAATCCAGTCTATCTGCATGCACAAAGCATATAGATATGAGGTATCATAGGATCAGAGAGCTGATGGAGGAAGGTGAAGTAGAATTGATGAAAGTCCATACAAAGGAGAATCAGTTTGATGCACTCACGAAGGTACTCCCTAGAGACAGTTTTTAGATGTGTGTGGCACGGATGAGTTTGCAAAAAGGAGATAAGTTCACAAGAACTTAAAAACTCCAAGATAGAGAATGTGAGCTCAGAAGTGGTGCTCCCAAGTCTTGGAAACATGAGATGATAGGTCCTAAAAAGATGAGAGCAAGCCGAAAGAGAAATCAGCTTGGATAGCAAAGTTTAGAAGCTTAGCTGGCTCATCCTGAGACTAGGTCGACTAAGTTGAAAACTGGATCAGCTTAGTCCAGGACTGGGTCAGCTATGTCTTAAAGAAAAATTTAGATAGAAAGCAATATTTTTAGGCTATTGGCATGATACACAATTGGGTTGGCTCAGTCTAAAACTAAGTCGATCCAGTCGTAGGATAGCCAGCTCAGTCTGAAACTGAGCCGGCTCAGTTTTCGTGGGTGTGTTTTGTGTACATGGGTTGTTTTGAATTTAGAAAATTTTTCTATGAGCTTGGAACTTGACCCTCTTGTAAAGTATATATACTGAAAATAGATCAAGATTGTATATGATGTTGAATTCATTAAAATAAAGCTCTTTTCTTACAGAAATCTCTACTATTCTTCTCTATTTCTTGAATCCATTGATCGTGCTTCCGCAGTAATCTCTAAGGAGTTTTTTCTTGTTGCTTGTTTGATCACCGACGGCCATGCCGGTCCATGTGTGGAATTAATTTTCATAATAGTTTTGATGGAAAAGATGAGGAAGATGCATAAAACAAGAAAACAATAAAAGAAAGAAGAAACTTTCTTTTAGAGTTTTGATTCAATATCAATGAAAATAGATTGAATACAATGTTGGCCAAAAGGATTATATTTATAGAAAAAACCCCTAACTTAACAACAAAAGAAATCTAAAACAAAATAGAAAAACTAATTAATCTAAAATTCTCTTTCTCCCATTGACTTATCAAATAATAGAATTTGATTGCATCTAGGCAGGATGGCAAAGTTATCAGATTTGTAGAGCACAAAAAAAGCTTTCTGAATTTCGGTCTTATAAGCGATTCTGACTTGGGATGAGAGAGTTATGTCTATTCTAGCATAGTAGGATCAAAATCAGTAGGGTCAGGCACAATTAGCCTACTTTCTTGCCCTTTTAGATCCTATCCATTAAATCAAGGTATCTGTTTGCTATGACGTCTATGTCGTCATCCAAGTCTTGAATTAGAGTGTATTATTATATAAGCCTAGGAGTGGCTTAAAGGGATAGTTTTGGTTGATTTTCACTAAAAGAAACAACCAAATTTTGATTGTGAGCTTAGGAAAACTATCAAGCTGTAATTTAGGAAAGATTATAATGGATTCTCAAAAGTTACTTGGAGGATGGATGTAGGTGCTGGATTTGGCATCGAACCATTATACAAATTTGTATTTACTTATGCTTTGACTAATTTTTTCTTTACTTTTTCTTTGCATCTTCATATCTTGTTTATATTGTATTGCTCTCATTTCGCTATTGTTTCACATAGTTTAAATTTTGTGCACATTAAGCTTTAAATTTTTGAAAAGTCCAACTCACTCCTCTTCTTGGGTTGTCTATCTTGGCAATACTATCAAAGATTAAAACATTAGGAGAAAATCTTAAATTGCATAGCTCAATTAACCTTGTAGAATCCTCTTTGAAAATAATATATATATATATATACACACACACACACACCCAAAAGCCTTTACTTTTTTCTAAAAAAATTTTAAAAAAGAAAAAAAATACATTAACAATACAATGAAAAAGAAATCAACCTAATTTAGTAACAAGAGCTTCACTAACATCGATTCAAGTCAATTTAGTCAACAAAAAGAATAAATAATGAAGTCAAATAGAAAACAATATATATACAAAGAAACACTTAGAAATCTAAATATACTCTAACAATGATACTAATAATAAACTGTAAGAAAAATTGATCAAGATTTTCAATTTTCAGTAGCAAAAATCTCTCTGCCCCAATTTGAAGTAGTTCAAATCAATTCAAAAAGTAACTAATGCTAACCTATCAAGCAAAAAAAAGAGCATGCATATATAAAAATTTTCTCATATAGTGATATATGTACATAAGTATCTATAGGTTGTAGCATAACTTTCAGATAATGACCCATTAAAGTAAACTCTTTTTCTAAGTATGAAGTCTTGTTTGCATTAACCTTTTTTTCCATTAAGAAGGTGTTATGTAACCAATAGAACCATTTTGATGTTTTTTCTGAGGTTATCATCAAAAGAAATAAAAGAGATGTCCCTTGTTGGGGTCAGAGGCAATTACATATGAGATGAAAGGGATGATGGAGCTATGAAAATAAAAGGTAATCTCCATGTAGAAGTCTCTCATCCTCCACATGATGGTGATAACATGGGGAAGGTGATAGCACCACTTGGCCCAAGCTTGGGATTGGTAGTGGTGGACGATGATGTAGGTCATGAGATGCTCCTCACAGGCATAGATGGCCGCATTAAGGGTGCTCGAGCCCTGCTTGTTGTGGAGGCTCTCATCAATACTGGCAGCCATGAGGAGCTCGATGATGGTAGTGTCACCAAGGCAAATGGCAAGATGCAGAGGGGTCTCATGGTTAGGAATGCCAAAGAAGTCGAGTGCAATGGATATGGCATTAGCATTGGCCTCATCACAGCAAATGGCAAGGTGGAAAAGGGTCTAGTGGTTAGCAAACCTATAGATACTGAGTAAGATAAACAATGATGAGGGTGAGATGCTTCTCACAAGTGAAGATGGCCTCATGGAGGGCAACCCAGCCTTGCTTATTGTGGAGGCTCCAATTAGCTGGGCAACAATAAGGAGCTAAATGGTGCTGTCAAGATGGATGGTGAGGTGGAGAGGGGTATCATAATTGGAGATGTAGCAGTGGTCAATCAAGACAAGTGATGATGCAGGAAAGGCATTCCTCATAGATGAAGATGGCCTCATCGAGAACAGTCCAACCCCGATCGCTGTGAAGGCTCCAATCAACACTAATGACGATAAGGAGCTATGGTGTCACCATGGAAAATGCTTATAAGGTGGGAGGGGTCTTGCAATTAGGGACATCATGGAATTTGAGCATGACAAATATGGTCTGAGCCTTAGCCTCATGAACAAAGAAGTCTACCTTAGTACAAATCTCCAAAGCCTCAAAGATATAGGATGGGGAAGAGATGTAGTTGAGGCTATTATGTATGCCACCTTATTGACTTGACGTTACCAATCTTATTTACAAGTATATTTAAATCTAAGGTTGAAACTAGATTGGATCAGTATATCTATATACATATTTATTTTACCTAATGAAAACAAATATGGATATAGATATTAGTAGGATACAAAAATTCATAGCCATAGCTGATGGAGGCCGATGGAAACAAAGGAACATGGCCGGTGGGGAGTCAATAGAGAAAAAATAGGGACATTATATCTAACGACTTGCCAGCTACAAACGATAGAAAACTTTCGAAAAGAAAATACCATATTTTCTCTATGTTAAGATCTTGTGAAGCAAGTATTATGAGCAGTACATTGATAAGTACCATAAATGCACCGATAAAAGTATTAATTAATTAATTAATTTATTTATTTTTAACCCTTTGATTAATTTTGATAATTACAAAATATTGAGTGATTATGGTACTAATTATATATTCATAAGTGAATGTAGGATTTTCTAGATGTTTAAAATGAAGAAATTATTCATAGAAGAATTCTTTCAAAAGAATGATGATTAATGATCACATAAAGCTTAAATAAAAAATTTTTGGAAGCCTTAATGGTAGAAAAGATCATAAACATCATGGTGGAAGAAGTCCTCAAAAGTTCAAGATAAAAAGTCCCTCAAATAGGAAGATATGCATATTTTTTTAGTAGGCTATCATCCGAGTTGACTCGAGCTGAAATTGAAGGAAAAGAAAGTCTAGCATGCAAGAGTTTTGGCTGGCATGATCTCGAGCAGAGGAACAAGTCGACTCAAGCTTCTCGAGTTGAAGTTTCAAAAAAAATACAGAAAATATGATTTTCAGGATGAAGTGCAGAATGGTCTCGAGCTAAGGGTCGAGTCGACTTGAGCTCGAGCAGAGGGACGAATCAACTCGAGATTTGACTTGAGCTCTGATGGCTAGCTTTGTAGAATTTTAGAAGTGTACATAATTATTTCTAATGGTTAGTTTTTGCTTTCTAACAGTTAGAAATGGCTAGTTTGGCTTCTAAAAAGAATATATAAGCTTCCAAACTTGATGATAAGCTAAGTGAAGAGGATCAAAAAGCAAAACACATCAGTTTATATGAGGATCATTGAATACCATTAAAAAGAAAGAAAAAAGAAAAATTGTGCATAGATTTCAGCAAGCTTTTAAGTGCAATCTACTCCAATATTTTTCACATCCTCTCAAGCATTACTTGAAGAGAAGTCAAGTCTCAAAGAGCAATCCTACATCTTCTACTTTGAAATTCAAATAATTCATCTTTTGTGTTTTAAATTATTCTAAAATTTCATACTTATACTCTTGTTTTCTTTACAAGTTTCTTTAGAGAAAAGAAACTTGGGGCGAAGGCTCGTCCAAGCCAAGAATTGGATATTGTATAGATTTTGGTTGGTGAGCCCATAAAATCAACTGGGTTGATTGTAAGCCTAAAAAATAATTGGTGTATAGATTTTGGTTGGTATGCGCATAAAACCAATTGGGTTAATTGGGAGCCTAGAAAATAATTGGTGTAAGATTGTGGTTGGTAATCCTAGAAAATCAACTAGATTTATTTGTAATCCTGGGTTAAAACAAATACACTGTAGTCAGGAGATTATAGTAGAATTTTCAAGGGGCACTTGAGGAGTGGATGTAGGTGCGAGGATACACCGAATTACTATAAATTATTTTATATTTATGTTGTATCTTTTTCCTCTTACGTTGCATGCTTTCAATTTTTGCTTAGCTTGATTTAATTCTTGCATAGTCCTAATTATATCTTGATTTCGTTGTTACTTGTATTATATACATCTCAAATACATAACTTAGCTTAAATAGAAACACATACTTAATTAAAGTTTGATTTGGCTTAAAATTTTTTAAACAACCCAATTCACCCTCCCTCTTGAGTTGCTACATTTTTGGACAACAAGTGGTATCAGAGTAGGTGCTCTAATATTATTTGTTAATCTAGCAATATTGAGTTAAAGATCATGGCAACCCAAATAAAATTTTTATTTAATGAAGGATATTCTATAGATAGACCTTCATTATTAAATAGATCAAATTATATATATTAAAAAGCTAGAATGAAAATCTTCATACAATCACATGATTATAATTTATGAAAGATTATAATCAATGGCCTACACACATCCAATGCATTGATTTGTAATGAAAAAATAATCCAACTAAATGCTAAAGCCTTAAATATTCTTTATTATTTATTAGATATAAATGAGTTTAATTTAATTTCTTCTTGAATTTCAGTAAAAAAGTTTGAAAAAAAATTGAAAACAACTTATGGAAGAGAAAATAAAAAAGAAACATCAAGCTCCCATGAAGAGAATGAAGCTCACCCTAACCTATGCCTCATGGCTCATAAGAATAAAAAGAAGAAGAAGAAAAAAAAACAAAAAAGAAAGAATGCTTTGATTAAGGGAGAGCAAGGCAAAGAAGAGAAAAATGAGAAAGAGAAAGAAGATATTGCCAATCTTTACCTCATGGCTAATAAAAATGAGATAAATCTTGAAAATTCTTTTGACTTTATATTTGATGAATTATATGAAGTCTTTAATGACTTAATAGATAAATTTAAGAAATTAAGACTGAAAAACAAGAAGCTCAAAAGGTCTAATTTTCTTTTAGCTGATGAAAAGAGTAAACTGTTATTAGAAAAAGAAGATATTTTAACAGAAAAGGATACTTTGGCTAAAGATAAAGAAATATATCTCAAATTTAAAAAATCTTTAGTTAAAGAACATATTAAGTTGAATAAAGAGCTTGAAAATTTAAATTTATCTTTATATAAAGAAAAGAATAAGATTTTGATAGAAAAAGGTGACCTCTTGAAAGAAACGAAAATGTTAGATGAAGAAAAAAAATTTCTTTTGAAATCTGAAAAATCTCTAATAGATGAAAATAACAAACTCAGAAAAGAGATTGAAACATTGAAGCTAATTGCTAAAAAGTTCATATTTAATTATGAAAAGATTCAATTAATGTTGAAAAGTCAAAAATCTATTTTCCACGAAGCTAAAATTGATTTTAATCTCTTTGAAAAATAGAAAATTATTAAGAATATGTATGGAAAAGATTTAGCTAAAAAATATTCTATTATTTATTTTAAATGTAACAAAGTAGGTCACAAAAATTCAGAATGTAATATCAAGAAAATTGGTCATACTTTGATAAAGCAAATTTGGGTTCTAAAAGGAACCATATGCGTTAACCTCCACGGACCCAAGATGACTTGGGTACCAAAGCTTAAAAAATAATTTTGTAGGTACAATGAGAATCCAATAGAATGAAAAGAGAAAAATATTATGGATGGATGTCTTGAAAATAAAATTGGATGGATGATGATATTAATGGAAAACATGTAGGATTTCATGCATAGATTTCAAAACTTTTTGAAAATTAAAGTAGCGAAAGATATAGATTAAATAGTTTAATCTATAATATGTATATAATCATATTACAAAATTCTACATTAAGGATCTATAATATATCATGATGTAAATATAAATCTAAAATTAAATTAATCATAAGTGGTATTGATCATATCAATACCTAGATCTAGAATAATTCTAGATCTAATCCTAGATCTTATCTAGGTTATCAAAAGATCAGATCTCTTACCTTTGCATGGGTCGAAAACTCTATGGTTAATTTTTTTTATTGCTTTTAGAACCGCAGATGCATCCGTCCTCTACAAATGATCCACACGAACCTGCAATATAGATTAGAGGTTCGTTGAATAAAGATCCACTCGAAGTGCTAGCTTCTCGTGGATCCCTCTTGATGGTCAATTAAATATATATTCTCTGGTTCTCTTGGACACTCCAAGAGATGAAGAATATGAGGAGGAATAAATAAGGAATCCAACCCTTAGATCTTTTATAAATTAGAAAATAAAATAAGAAAAAATAAATCCTAAGAGAAGATAAATCTTCTCCTTCAGGACATCAACGATTGATGTCTTGAAAACATCTTTATGCTAGGACAAGAGGTGACCTTCTCCTCTAAAATTTTTTCTAAGTTTTCAAATTTAAGATTTCTAATTTTATTCATATAAAATTCTCATAAAAATTGGAGAATAAGGGTTCTCCAAGAAATCCTAAGAGAAGACCTTTCTTCTCTTCTCCTTCTCTCATCAAGATATGATCAAATCATGTCTAAAAGGAACACCATATCCCAATAACTTAGAGCACTTATCCCCATGCCCTATTCCTCTCTCTCTTAGATTTTTATCACATAAAAATCATAAAGAATAAATAAGAGAAAAAATATATAAAAAAAAATAAAGAGAAGACAATCTTCTCTTACCTTATCTCTTCAAGACATCAACCTTTGATGTCTTAGTTGAAGGCTCTTCTCCAAGAATCTTGGTGCCACAAACCACCCCATGCCTTCTTTTCCTTTTCTTCTAATTTTCAATGATTTTTTTGGCATTTATCATGTCCTCAAACCATCTCATAGAAGGTGCCCCAATAATATATGGATGACTAGGTCAAACCTAGTCTTTTATGGACTCCTATGGGGCGTCCAACTCTTGGACGTCCCTTCCTTGATTTTAGGTGTGAGAACCAAAAAACCAATACACAAAAACCTAGGGAGAAGGGTGGAGAAAAGGTTGGGTGGCATGGAAAAAAAATCTAAAAGAAGGAGGGAAGAGTTTTGGTCAAAGGAGACTCTATCAAATAGGAAACTAATCCTAACCACTTTCTAGTTTTGACCAAGTCAAAACAAATTTCTAAACCAATGAGAAGTAGGGCATGGAGACTCTTTCTTAGATATGGGAATTCATGTAAAACATCAAAAATAAAAGGTGTGGGCATGGGCTTTTAGGCACAAGAGAAAGAGAGAGAGTCCCAGTCCAACTAGGACTCCTCTTATTTGACTAGGTCAAAATAATTTTGAATCTAATATAAATTCTATTTAAATCATATTAAATAAAATTTAATTAAGAATAATTTTAGTCCAACTAAAAACTTAATTAAATTAGATTAAATTAAGATTTAAATCTGATTTAAATCCTAAGTCAATTAGGTGCATCCAAGTCCTAGTCAAACAAGAAATTATTCTTTCTTACAATTGGCTTATCCAATAAACCAACTAGAGTTAATTTAATTAAATCCAAACCAATTCTAATTGAATTTAATTTAATTAGACTTGATCTTAACCTAATTACTCAATCAAATTGAGCCAATTAGCAATCCAATTGCTAATCGATCCTCCTACAACACTTGCATTAGGTCAAACATCAATTGCATTGAATGTTTGACCTAGAAATGATTCTCAATTATCGATTAACCATCTGATCATGTTACAAGCTCTAATGTGTATGACTCTATAGGTTTGAACCTAAGCCGATAGCATAGAAATCAATTTTTGTACCAATCGAAGTTACCATTTAGTAATGGTTCCCGATGTCTAGATAGGTTGAATATATGCAAGGCAACATTCTTAGAACCCTGGCCCATGGTTACTGTATAATTCATCCCTTTGACCAATAATGCTCAAGTCAAATTCGACTATGTAATCAAATACTCATACAAGTCATCTCTATCATGTCTTAAAATTTTACAAATCTCGTGATACCTCATGAGGATTATCTAGACCTAGGTTTTGCTAAATTAAAATACAGCGAGTCATTCTCTTCTTGAAGTTAATCAGAAGTGGTCAATCTCATCTTGACTCACACACTAACTTTATAAGTACTTGACTGTACCCAAAAATTTTTTGAACCTAAATACAGGCAGTCTGGCACTAAAGTATAGTGAGTTGCTTGTAAGTCACCATAGTGATCTCAGATCAGAGGGACACTTATATCCATTAGCCTTAGCTAGCTACTCTTGATAGTAGAGTACTACATTGATCATGTTCAGTGCAGATGTACTCCTATATCTTACCTGGATGCTATACCAGTATCTCCATACCACTTGGTTATAAGTACAATCAATGCATATGGCATACAGCGATTTACACTCGATAAGTTATCGTCCTTATTAATAATTTATCATTTGATCGTGAACAATTTAAGAACCATCCGATAAATCCTTCTTTATCGATTGATTGTGGTTCTAAGAATTTCATCATAATTTAGGAGTTCATTTAAGAAAGATAGAACTTTTATGATGAATCAGCCAAATAAATATTATTATTAGATAAGTCATATACTAATTCCAATCATCTACCACTTAGATGATTGACTTTAGGATACATTTTCCAACAACTTTCACTTGGACTAAAAAGCCAATCAGAACGATATTAAATATCCTATCTTCCACTTGAGTTCATAGAACTCCTTAGTACCGAAGTCTTAGCAAATGAGTAAGTCAACTTCTCCTTTTACATTGATCTTCTAAAGATCGACGTCACCCAGATCTAATATCTAAGGTGAAAGTGATACAGAATATGCTGGTCCTTGAATTCTTTAACCTGAGCTATGGCTCCAGTGCTACGATAGGACTAGATCATTGGTGGAGGGTGCCACTCCCAACCAGCTAATGAACCTCAGCAACTATGCAGCTTACTTGGCAGTATCATATGCCACATTATACTCTACATCACTAACTGAATAGGCTAAGGTATACTGCTTAGAACCTTTTCAGTAGATTGCTATTACAATTAGGGTATGACTCAACATTCTCTTGTTATCATCTTGTTTTGATTGAAATTAAAACATCCATATGTTTTAAGTCAGTACTTCCATATTTGAGTCACTGAATCTTAGTATTTTTCAAATACTTAAGAATTATCTATACAATCTTTCAGTGGCTCTTACTTGGATCAGATTGGTATCTGCTCACTACCTTTAGTGAGTATACCATGTCTGATCTCGTACATGGAGAAATAAAATGACAGCTAAACTTTTATTTCTTGCAATACTGTAATGCCATTTCCAATTAAGAGAATTTCATCCTCAAATAATACAAGGAATAACGCTACAAAACATTTTGCCCAATTATAAATGCAGGATTTATCTTTGTTCATAATAAAGACATATGTTCAAAACGTATGTTCAAAAACTGAGATAATAGCCAAATGGGCCTTACAGGTCTTTACCTTCCCATCTATGCTACTCTGATCCTATTAAAAGTCCATTCACACTCAATGGATTTTATCCCTTCAGGTGAATCAACTAGTGTCCATATACTATTGATTTTCATAGACTTCAATTTAGATCATATGGCTCCAAGCCACTTCTCAGAGTCAGGCCACTGCATTGTATCCCTATAGGTGATTGGATTCTTGTTGTTCTCATTGAGCTCAACAGGATCGTCATCCCAGACCTAGATACTAAAGTATCTATCTGGTTAACGTGGTACTCTACCGGATCTCCTTAAAAGTGACATTTTAATGGGCTTCAAATTTGATCTGATCAAATTTGATTCTATAGGTTTATCAGATAATGTTGGTTCTTTTCTACAAGTCAAACTTTTACAAGTTCAACTTGATAGGCATCAGTTTCTTCTATAAGAAACTCCTTTCCAAAAGGAATGCCTTTCTACTGATGAATATCTCATATTCTTCAGCATAGTAGAATTAATAACCCTTAAACATTTATTGGACCAGGATCCAAGTTTATCTATGTGCAAATCTTTGACATAGCCCAATCAATCCCAAAACTAAAGGTGAGAGAGTCTAGGTCTACGTCCGATCCATGTCCAATATGGAGTCTATGTGATAGGTTTACTTAGAACCTTTTTTAGAGTAAAATAAGTAGTCAATAAAGCATAACCCTAAAACAAGCAGACTAGTGAATCCTATCATGGATTGAACCATGTCTAATAAAGTTCAATTTCTTTTTTTAGATATATTATGTTCTGAAAAGAAATTTGCTGAGAGAGAATCTAATTCTCTCCTAGATATGTCACAAACTTCACTAGATAAGTATTCACCTCCTTGATCTAATTGAAGAGTTTTAATATCTTATTTAGTTTATTTTTCTATTTTAAATGATTCAGGCTAGACGCACCTATGACCAGATGGTCATCTATAATGAAATATTAATATCTTTCTATGACACTTAAGTTCATAGGTCTACATATATCACTATGTATAAGACTTAGAACTTTATCGGCTCCTTCACCTTTTGCAATAAAAGGTAACTTTATCATCTTTCCAAGAAGACAAGATTCATAGGCTATTAATGATTCATAATCATTGATGTCGAGGTTTTTCTCTCAAGCTAACCCGTTTATCCTGTTCTTGTCAAGATGACTAAGCCTATAATGCCAAAGATAGATATCCATGACATAATCTAACTTGGGTGTGTACATTATACTTAATAGGCTCTGTAAATATTAAATATCATTTCTTTATTGTTCATGTATTATTGTAACATTATTCACAATAATATCACAACAATCCTCTTTATTGATAAATGATAACCATCCCTGGCTAAAAGGGCAATAGAGAACACATTTATCATAAAGATGGACAATAGTGACAATCATTCAAAATAACATCTTTGAAAATAAGCTTGACAATTTCTAAAGCTAGAATTAGAACAAGACTTCCATCCCGAATGTTTAGATATTTCTCACCATTTTCAAATATCCCACTTACTTGTAGTCTTTGCAATAAATTGTATAAGACTATCGGCATCTAATATCCATGTAGTAGAATTATATACAGAAAAATTTTAAGGTGTTAGTATATAACATCCTTGATAAGCAACTCTTGCTCATTTCTCATGTTCAGCCTATTATGGTCAAGAAAAGCAAGATAATTCTTTCTCCTATGATCCTGCTTCTAACAGTAGAAGCACTATGCCTGATTTGGATCAATTTTAGACTAATTATTTTTACTAGGCTAAGAGGCTCCAGTACGAACCCATTCATACTTTTGAACCAAATTCAACTTTTGATACTAATTATCGAAATTGGGTCCCATAAGTCATCACTGTCTAATAGTGATAGGAGCAATTAGGGTTTAGCCTTATTTTGAGAAAAGAGAATAATGACCTAAGTATATGAATTATATTAAGCCTAGAGACTTGGACTTTAGTCTAAAAATTCTTCCACTATTTTGTTCGAATTGGTAGCCTCTACCTCCAATTCAAGAAATTATTCTAATTTCTTAGTGGATACTAGAATCCACATAGACTGCACATAAGCCCAACTATGGTTGATCAACCCATGTACATTTAAGGATAGATTCATAACCAACTATTTTTCTAAATAATTTTTAGTAATTTAATTTCATCTGAGAAATCTAATCAATAGATTAAGGCCTCCACTATAAGGATCCGACTAGGTCCAACCATTAACATGAGCATACTTGATGCATCTAACTAACAAATAATTAAGCCCAACTATAGTTGGTTAACCTAATCACCATTAGAGAGATACATCTAAGTCATCATATGATGAATGATAATTCTATTAGTCAACAAGCACCAAGCCTATGGGCCTCCAATGATTATTGAGTTAATGGACTCATTATCAAATACCTTAATAGAAGATTATGACTCTATTATCTCCATAACTTCATTATTTTAAGGACCTAATAATTTTAGAGGATTTAAATTATTAGTGATTTAAGAATAGAAAAGACATAGACCAAATTGCTCTCAGTAATTTCACAAAGTCAAGTCCTCCCACTGACTTCTCAAGTCATTGATGAGGACTAGGATCAATTTCAGTCCATGGGCACCTATATCATTCTTACTGATCAAAATTAGTCTCACTGTTTTACCTATATGATATGGGTTAGGATGAATCATGAGCAACCTAATCAAAAGCTAATTAACCACATTGATCAGGTAAGTGAGATCGGTGGGAGGGTCTACCAAGGCTTGCCTTAGACAGTATAAAAAATGATCAGATAAGTAGGCTGCCAATTAAAAACCATCGATCTAGAATGCCAGACTTACCTTAGACACCAATCAATTTATTAGTTTTGATTTGGTTTGTCTAAAGACTCAGGCTCAATTACTAAGCCACGATCAGTATCCATTTGTTAGATGTATGGACTTTGATCAACTACAACTATTGAATTGATCTAAAAAAATAATCTAATCCTAATTAATTATTAATTAAGTTTGATCAATTTTTTAATTAAGTCCATATTTAATCTAATCCTAGGTCTAACCCAGTTAAGGACCTGATCAAAGCTAACCCATAAACTCATGTTTTATGAAATTATCTTAGGATCTCCAAATCACAAACCTAGATTCTAAACAATCACTTAATTCTTAACTAAGTTCAAGCTTATGAGTTTGAGTTTATGAAATCTTAGAATTAATTTTTGATTTAATCATTTAAAATATTTTTAAATTGTAAACAACTTTACTTTGAATCAAATTCAAATGATGGTTTTAGATCTGATTTATTTCAATATTTCAGTCATGTTCTAGAATTTTGAATCTAGGATTTTATAGAAAGCAAGTTTGCAATTTAAATTCTATAAAACTTATATGTCATACATATATAAACTAGATTAAAAAATGAAGCTACATATCAACATATGCAACATTAAGATCTAGATCAAAACATGAAACATATCAAAAGGATCTCATCTAAATGATCAAAATCAGATCATAAATTATTTAATATTAGATTTAAAATCTAAAAATAAATTATAAATTATTTTAGATCTTATCTAACATATTAATGATTTAGGTTTCTCAAATCAGCACATACTAGGACAACCTTTTCACTGTAAGGGATAAACCTTAAAGCAGGACAATCTTATAACAGTATGTGCAATTCTGATATTATTTAGATCTAATCTAAATAATCTAAAATAGATTTAATATTTAAATAATTTAAAATTTAAATTAAAAAATTAAATCATAAATTTTCTTAGATCTAATCTAAATTATTAATGATTCAGATTCAGATCAGCACATACTAGGATAACCTTTTTATTTTAAGGGGTTAACCTTACAACAGGATAATCTTATGATAGTATGTATGACTTTTAATTAATTTTAATTTTTAAATTTATTTTTAAGCATACATGAACATGTTATAAAAGAACCTGGCTCTGATACCACTAATGAAAAATATGTAGGGTTTCATGCATAGATTTTAAATTTTTTTCAAAATTAAAGCAGTGGAAGATATAGATTAAATAATTAAATCTACAATATGCATGTAATCAGATTATAAAATTCTACATCAAAGATCTATAATATGTCATGATGTAAATATAAATCTAAAATTAAATTAATCATAAATGGTATTGATCATATCAATACCTAGATCTTGAATAATTCTAGATCTAACCCTAGATCATATCTAGGTTACCAAGAGATCGGATCTCTTACCTTTACACGGGTTGAGAACTCCATGATTGATTTTTATTATTGCTTTTAGAGCTACATATGTATCCGACCTCTATAGATGATCCACATGAACCTACAACACAGATTGGAGGTTCGTCGAACGAAGATCCGCTCGAAGTGCTAGCTTCTCGCGGATCCCTCCTAATGGTCAATCAAATACATATTCTTCGGATCTCTTGGATACTCCAAGAGATAATGAACATGAGAAGAAATAAAAAAAGAATCCAACCCTTAAATCTTCCATAAATTAAAAAATAAAATAAGAAAAAATAAATCCTAAGGGAAGATAAATCTTTTCCTTCAGGACATCAACGGTTGATGTCCTGAAAATATCTCTATGCTAGAACAAGAGGAGATCTTCTCCTCTAAAATTTTTTCTAGATTTTTAGATCTAAGATTTTTTATTTTATTCATATAAAATTCTCATAAAAATTAGAGAAGAAGGGTTCTCCAAAAAACCCTAACATAAGATCTTTCTTCTCTTCTCCTTCTCTCATCAGGATATGATCAAATCATGTCCAAAAAGAACACCATGCCCTAACAACTTGGAACACTTATCTCCATGCCCTATTCCTCTCTCTCTCTTAGATTTTTATCACATAAAAATCATAAAAAATAAATAAGAGAAAAAATACATTAAAGAAAAATAAAGAAAAGACAATCTTCTCTTACCTTATCTCTTCAAGACATCAACTTTTGATGTCTTAGTTGAAGGCTCTTCTTAAAGAATCTTGGCACCATAAACCACCCCATATCTTTTCCTCCTTTTTCTATAATTTTCAATGATTTTTTTGGGATTTATCAAATCCTCAAACCATCTCATAGAACGTGCCCCAATAATATATGGATGATTAGGTCAAACCTAGTCTTTTATGGACTCCTATGGGGCGTCCAACTCTTGGACGCCCCTTCCTTGATTTTAGGCATGAGAATCAAAAAACCAATGCACAAAAACCTAGGGAGAAAGGTAGAGAAAAGGTTGGGTAGCATGGAAAAAAATTTCAAAAGGAGGGAACAATTTTGGTCAAAGGGGACTCTATCAAATAGGAAACTAATCCTAACCACTTTCTAGTTTTGACCAAGTCAAAACAAATTCCTAAACCAATGAGAAGTGGGGCATGGAGACTCTTTCTTAGACATGGGAATTCACATAAAACATCAGAAATAAAAGGTGTGGGCATGGACTTTTAGGCGTAAGAGAAAGAGAGAGAGTCCCAGTCCAACTGGGATTCCTCTTGTTTGATTAGGTCAAAATAGTTTTGAACCCAATTTAAATTTTATTTAAATTAGATTAAATAAAATCTAATTAAGAGTGATCCTAGTCTAATTAGAAGCTCAATTAAATTAGATTAAATCAAGATTTAAATCTAATTTAAATCTTAAGTTAATTAATTGTACCCAAGTCCTAGTCAAACAAGAAATTATTCTTTCTTGCAATTGACTTATCCAATAAATTAACTAGATTTAATTTAATTAGACTTGATCTAAGCTCAGTTGCTCTATTAAATTGAGCCAATTAGTAATCCAATTGCTAATCGATCCTCCTGCAATACTTGCATTAGGTCAAACATCAATTACATTGAACATTTGATCTTGAAACAATTCTCAATCATCGATTAACCATCTAATCAGGTTACAAGTTATAATATGTGTGACCCCATATATTCAAACCTAAGCCGATAGCATAGAAATCAATTTTTTTACCAATCAAAGTTACCATCTAGCAATGGTTCCCGATGTCTAGATAGGTCGAATATATGCAAAGCAACATTCTTAGAACTCTGACCCATGGTTACCATATAATTCATCCCTTTGATCAATAATGCTTAAGACAACTTTGAGTACACTGTCAAACACTCATACAAGTCATCTCTATTGTGCCTTAAAATTTTGCAAATCCCATGACACCTCATGAGGATTAGGTTTTGCTAAATTAAAATATAATGAGTCATTCTCTTTTTGAAGTTAATCAGGAGTGGTCAATCCCATCTTGACTCACACATCGACTTTACAAGTACTTGACTGTATCCAAAAATCTTTCAAGCCTATATTAGAAATATAAGCAGTCCGACACTAAAGTACAGTGAGTTACTTGTAAGTCACCATGGTGATCTCAAGTCGGAGGAACACTTATACCCATTGGCCTTAGCTAGCTACTTTTGATAGTAGAGTGCTACATTGATCATGTTTAGTATAGATGTACTTCTATATCTCACCTAGATGCTATATCAGTATCTCCACACCACTTGGTTATGAGGATAATCAACGCATATGGCATACAGCAACCTACACTCGTTAAGTTATCATCCTTATTAATAACTTATTATTTGATCGTGAATAATTTAAGAACCATCCAATAAATTCTTCTTTATCGATTGATTGTGGTTCTAAGGACTTCATCATAATTTAGGAGTTCATTTAAGGAAGATAGAACTTTTATGATGAATCAACCAAATAACTATTATTATTAGATAATTCATATACTAATTTCAATCATCTATCTCTTAGATGATTGACTTTAAGACACATTTTTCAATAGATATTTGATAAAATCAAAACTTTTTTGGCATCATACCATCAGTAATTTATTATATTATTTTGTTTGAATGATTGATTTTGATGCTTCCTATATATGCATGATACTGTGATGATTTCTAATTGCTTATTTGAATAGATTGATAAATTTACTCTCTTAATTCTAATATCGTATTGATTGTTATAAGTATAAGTTTTATTCTAATTTATGCATATTCTTAACTCCTCATAATCCGCTATCACCTATGAAACTTAAATTAAAATGAGTTTGATGGCATATGAAACTATATGGATGCTAATCATACTAATCAAAATTTAACATTTGCATAAGACTTGTAATTATTGAAATATTTCAAAAGTTGTTTGATTCAAAGAACATCAAGTTAAGACATCCATTTATAAAAAAACTATATGCTTGATAGCTTGACTCCTAAGGATTTACAAAATCTCCTAGTTTAACCAAAATTCATAGAGCTTTTGTCTAGTATCCTCTTTGATTTGATCTTGTCCAATTTGATTAATTTTTGATCTTCTAAATTGATTTATAAATTTTAATTCAAATATCATTCTTGATCATTGATTTGATTTACTATTGATTCTAATTCAATTTGACTATATTCTCTTTGAATCAAAACTTCTTGAACTATTTTCTGCATTAAAGAGTCGATTCTTAGATTAGAGGAGTCAACTCATGGTTTCTTGAAGAAAAACTGTTCAGTAAGGAGTTGTCCCCTATGTCTGAGACGGGTTTCTTAATTAAAAATATTTTAAGACTTTATCATTCTATTTTCATGTTTCTCGAGCTATAATTCCTTTTAAACCCCTCTTCCATCAAAATTAAAACTTTCCTCTCCATTTCCATTATATTCTTGTAGTTTTTGTTCTCTAATGGCACCTCAAAAGAATTAGCACAAAGGAAGAGAAAGTGCTTTGCAGAAATTTAAAAATTTAGGACTCTTTCAAATCATTCTCTCATACATAAAAGAAAGACCAAGCTTCAAAATAATCCTTGATTTCTAAAGCAAGAAAGAATTCTAATTGTGTAGAAAATTAAGATATTGAGCTAAAAAATTCTATGTTCTTTTGATCTATCTAAGCTTAGTTCAAGAATTCTTTGGAAATATAAAGTTTAAGATTGAAAATCTGAACTCGGAAGTTTAAAGTGTCCATATTGTATTGGATGATACAAAATTAGCTTGGACACTAAAGATACTACTGATGGGCTGAAAATTTATCTGTTTCTTAGATTTGCTCACCTACCTTAGATCAATGAGAGAATTTTATGGTTGCATAAAAATGAGAGTTGAAAGTCTAGTTTTCAAAATAAAAGGCATGCAAATCGAGATGGATGTTGATAATCTTGGTTGTTCGCTAGGAGCACCTCGGATTATCTCAAGAAGTGACATATTTGAAATCTTTGATAATGTCGAGAGGATTAAGGATCTAATAGTATAGACAAAATTAACTCCACCTTCATAGATCAATCATCAAAAGAGCTTAGATTGATTATTTAGTATACTGGATGAGAATGCATTTATCAATTTTCACTAAAATCATTTCTTCTATTTGTGCAAAAATTTAGAAGTATACTTCATAGGCACCGTAGATAAGATAAGATCTGATGGAGGCACAATCATTGGTTAGAAAGGAGTCAATAAAATTGATTCAAGTTATCACTTCAATGAGGAAGTATGTTCGTGATTGAGTCCAGTTATCTGGAGATGCCAGACCACCATCCCCATCTTAGCTCGATCCTAGTTCTTAGAGCATTACTTATCCTATTCCCTAGGATGCTAGAATTTATTTCTTAGAACTTTAGTACTCCCTAGCAATCCATTTTTGTTAGTTATAGGTATCTTACATTTGATCATCTTGATGCTTGTCACCCTTGTAGACATCCTTCTATAATTTTTTTTTTTTAAATCAATGAATATCAAACTTTGATGTTCAGCATCAATTTTATTTCTACCTTCAATTAACTTGGTTATTTGTTAATTTTACTTATATACATATCATGATCATGTTGAAATATATTTTGTTGACAACTTAAAAAGAAATTTCAAAATAACTCAATTTATGGCATCGGCTATAAAATATAGGAGGAGAAAGCAAAAATTTTGCTCTTAGAAGGCTATTCGACTAAAAATATCTCAACATGTAAAACAAAGGAGGAGAAAAATGTTAAACTTAAATATGCACAATTTGGAATAAAACGGGGGAGAGACACAGGAACACTAATTTTCTAGCATTTGCTATAAAAAATAGGAGGAGAAAACATCATTGGAATACTAAAATCAACTTACTTACCCTATAAAATTATCAATGATTATCTATGCTTTACTTGTCTTAATCAACTTACTCTATTGACTTATTTTTGAAAATCTTTAGTAATTTTTAAAAGACAATCTATTGATGAACTTTGCATGAGTGGATCTTGTGGCAATTAATTTGTATTAAGTTCTATTCTATATCAATCAACTTGTATTAAAATTAACTTATTTATGGTAATTAATTTGATATCAATTCATTTGCATGAGTTGATCCTTTAGTCTTAAAACTTGACTCATATTGCTATATTCTTAAAGTAATTTGAGACAAAATTAGAAATTTTATATTTCTTTGAACTTAATTGAGTAATATTTTCAAAGAAAAGGATGATTTAAATTTTACATAATGACTCATCTTGATATTGAATTCCTAATACTCTAGCTCAAAAATACTTTGATTTAAATTTGAAAATGACAAGATGAATTTTGAAATGCTTATGTCTAATTTTATTTGAGAAAGTGCTTTACATTTATGCATTTGAAAGTAAAGAAAAGTGTGCCACAAATCTGAATTTGATACTCTTCGATACTCAAAGATAGCAAAATATTTGGTACATCCCGCTATAATTTTTGAATTTAATACAACTTGATTGATTTTGATAAAACTTTCCTATAAATTATTCCATACAAAAAGGATAAAAAGATCTTATGCAATCTGAATTCAATAGCTAGTTTTAAGTTTTAAAAGTGCTCTTGAATGTCTTTATAGATTTATGAATTTAATTGATACTCTACTTAATGATTTGTAAAAACCCTTTCGTTAAGCTTTTTGATCTTTAACTAAATTTGAGAAGTATTTCTTTTTAAATCTATGGTCTTGAGAAAAAGAAAATACACTATTGAAATTATATTTTATGAAACCAACCAAATTAATTTTGAATTCACAATAAGAAAGAGATATTTTTTAAACGTAATTTTATTCTGATTGAAAATTTTGGTGGAGTTATGTTGAAAGATAACAAGAGAAATTGCTCCTCTTAGATCTTCAAGTGATACTCTCATCGGTTAGGAGTTACAGTCTTTCAAGAGACATCATTTTACACATTTGAATATTCATATTATTTGGCTCATTTTGAAAAAAAAAATATTGTTGAACTTAATAAAAAAAAGTCACTTATGTTGCTTGATTTGTCCATCTTTATTTTGAGGATTTATATGATTGTTGATTCACCCATTTATAACCTAATTGATTTGATTATGTCATTTTATAATTAATTGGTATCTAAAAAATACTTTGCTTTACTTGTTTATTTTTAAAAAATGAATTTGAAATCTTCAAGTTGTGTCTTAATTTGATATTAAGAAAATCTTTCAAAGAAGATACTATTTGGTTTGATTTTCAAAATAATTGATATAAAACTATCATCTTCTCAAGTATTCTTTACTCGATACCATACCTTGCTTTGATATATTTTTGATATGATATCTTTCGAGACAAATCTAAAAAAATGATATCCTTTAAGAATGTAAATGATCAATACTTTTCAAAGAAAGAAAGCAATAAAATTTATTTTATTCTTATTCCTAATTATTGAAAAGCTTCAACACTCTAAAATTTTTGAAACTTAAGATCTTCCATAATTGAATTGAGAATCTATTTAATGTATCCACCATTATTCAAAATGAAGAGATGTGCTAATAAATCTATATTGATCAAAAGAAGAAAGATAATTCATTTTGGATGGTTGCTGTTTGGGTTCAATTTTAAAATATTTGGTACCAAGAAGAATTAAATTAATTATTTTCTATTTTAAATAGAATATTTTTAAAAGATATAGGTTCAAACTTCTTTCAATTTGTATCAAGCAAAATTTTTCAAGAATACTATTATAATTGATATCCTAATTCTCATAATTGGTATCAAGTAGTTTATTCTTACCTTAGATTCCATTATTTTATCTTTTGGCAAAAGAAGAAGATTATTTTATCTCAAAATTGGTTTTGTATGCCTGATATGATATTATTTGAGATAAATTCAAAGAATTTCATTTTTTTTTTGAACTTAATTGAGTAGTACTTCTTAAGAAAAAAAGATCTAAATTTAATTAATTAATTTTTCTATGAATTGCTTTATAGGATCTATTGATATCAATTCAAAATAATCTACGAAAATAATTTGATCTAAATTTAATCAATTTATTTTTCTTGATCAAAAAATTTAATAATTAGTATTAAATAGACCATTATTGATTTATACTCTATTACTTTATCTTTGGCAAAAGAAAAGAGTGCATTATCTCAAATATGTTTTGCATGAATATATGATTGATATTATTCCTTGAGATAAATTATAAGATTGATATCTTTGTGCTTTAAATTGATTGATACCTCTTAAGATAAGAAAGAAATGATTTTCATAGATGTTCTCTATATCAAGAAAAATATCTAAGAAATTTATTATTTAAGCAATTTTTTAATAATAGGTATCAAATTTGGTATAGAGATGTTTATTTCTACAAGTGATATCAAACAATCTTCTTCTCAAATATATATTGCATTAATAATATGTTTTGCTCTGATTTTGCTCGAATACTATATGTTAGGACCATAGATTTACTCTAATACATTTATAATACCATTTCTAAATTCGGAGGTGATGTGAGAAAGTGATAAATCTGAAATATATGAAAAAAAGTGATGAATGTTGAAATATATCTTATGCTTGAAAAGCTATATTGGTCTTCAATTCTTAAATTTCAAAGTAATTTTATCTTTGAATTTGAAAACTTAAATTAATGTATCAACTTTATTCAAAAAGGGAGAGCTATGTTTTATTTTAATATATATTGATTAAGAGAAATAAGAAATTCAATCTAAATTTGCTATCAAATTTCAAAAAAAGAATAGTTATCCAAAAGAGAAGATGCTATCACAAGCTAAAAAATCTGAATGTAAATACTAAATGTGTGTATATTTTAATTTGAATTGATTTTGATGATTCATCTTAAATCTTTTTCTTGGACCTTTTGATGCTATCAAAAAGAGGGAGAGATGTTCTGTTGAGTATATGCTTGTTGAGTTTATGTTTGAATTAATTACATGCTCACATGCTTTATGTTTAAATTAAGTATATGCGAGAAATATATATATATATTTATATTTAAGATGCAAGTTGCTTATTTGCATGCTTTAAATGTTTATATAAAATGAGTATGTTAGGATATAATTTTGGTATCAAAATTTTTGATGAAAACTCTATGATAAATCTTATTGAAGCATTTATGAAGTACGTTCTTAAAAGTACTTATTTATTCACTTCATGATTCATATTCATATTATACTTTATTATGCATTAACTCAAAATTTTGTCATCATAAAAAAGGAGGAGATTGTTGATCCTATGATTGATTTTGATGATTACAAAATATTAAATGATTATGGTACTAATCATATGTTCATAAATGAATGTAGAATTTTTTAGATATTTAAAATGAAAAAAAATATTCATAGGAGAATCCTTTTGAAAGAATGATGATTAATGATCAAATAGAGCTTAAACAAGAAATTTTTGGAAGCCTTAATGGTAGGAAAGATCATAGAAATTAAGATGAAAGAAGTTCTCAAAAGTTCAAGATAAAAAGCCCCTTAAACAAAAAGATATGCAATTTTTTTTAGTAGGCTGTCATCCAAGTCGACTCGAGGTTTTTTCAATCGACTCGAGATCAAACGGAAGGAAAAGAAAGTTTGGCATGCAAGAGTTTCAATTGGCACGATCTCGAGAAGAGAAATGAGTCGACTTAAGTTTCTCAAGCTGAAGTCTCAGGAAAATATAGAAAATATAATTTTTGAAATGAAGTGTAGAATGATCTCGAGCTGAGGGTTGAATAGACTCGAGCTTTAACTTGAGCTCGAGCAGAGGGATGAGTCGACTCGAGGTTCGACTGAGCTCTAATGGTAAGTTCTGCTAAATTTTAGAAGTGTACAGATATGTTTCTAATGGCTAGTTTTTGTTTTCTAACAGTTAGAAATGGCTAGTTTGGCTTCTAAAAAGGATATATAAGCTTTCAAACTTGATGATAAGCTAAGTGAAGAGGATTAAAAAGCAAAACATATCATTTTATGCGAGGACCATTGAATACCATTAAAAAGAAAGAAGAGAGAAAATTGTGCATGGATTTCAGCAAGCTTTCAAGTGCAATCTACTCCAACATTTTTCACATCTTCTCAAGCATCATTTGAAGAGAAGTCAAGCCTCAAAGAGCAATCCTACATCTACTTCAAAATTCAAAGAATTCATCTTTTATATTTTAATTTATTCTAAAATTTCATACTTGTACTCTTGTTTTCTTTACAAGTTTCTTTAGGAGAAAGAAACTTGGGATGAAGGCTCATCCAAGCCAAGAATTGAAATTATGTAAGTTTTGGTTGATGAGCCCATAAAATCAACTGAATTGATTGTGAGTCCAAAAAGTAATCGGTGTATAGATTTTGGTTGGTAAGCCTATAAAATCAACTAGATTGACTGTAAGCCCAAAAAATAATCGATGTAAGGTTGTGGTTGGTGATCCTAGAAAATCAACTAAATTTATTTATAATTCTGGGTTAAAACTATTAAAAAATATGTGCTAAAGTCAATCATCAGCATGTTGATGGTTGATCTATATTTTAATTATAATTAATTTATTAATTAATAAAATATATTTTTGATATTTTTTATTATAAATTTTTATCTTCTAACGAACTCCATTATTGTGATGAGGTCCTTAGAACTATTTAGATTTGATAAAAAGAGGATTTATTGATTAATCCTTAAAACTATTCATGATCAAATAATAGACTATTAATAAGAACGACAGCATCTATCGAGCATAGATTATTGTATGCCATATAGGTTGGTTGTCTTCTTAACCAAGAAGTATGGAGACACTGGTATGGCATATAGATGAGATGTAAGGGTACATTATCACTGAATGTGACCAACTCTAGAGCATTCTACTGTCGAGAATATCTTTGATGGGATATAGATATAAGTATCCCTTAGACCTGAGATTACTTCAGTAGCTTGCAAGCAACCCACTATACTTTGGTACCGGACTAACTAAATTTTTAATTCAATAACAAAAAATTTTTGGACATAGTTAAGTACTCATGAAGTCGTTGTATGATCAAAATGGGATTGACCACTCCAAGAGTTGGAGAAGAATGTATCATTATATTTCAATATAGCAAAATATTGGCCAGGATAAGTCATGAGATGGATTTGATATTTTGAAATACAATGTGGATAGCTTGATCAGAGTCGATAGTTGAACTCTGAGATATCCTACGAGCATTTTGATCATGGAGATTAATTATATGAAAACTATATCCACATAGATTCTAAGGATGTTATTCTACACATTTGACCTATCCGATTGTTGGGTACCATTGCTAGATGGTTACTTTGATTGGTATAGAAATTTATTCCTTTGCTAATAGCTTAGGTTCAGATCTATGGGGTCATATATATTAGAATTCATGATCTGATCAAATGGTTGATCAACGATTATGAATCATTTTAAGGTTAAACAATCAATATGATTGATGTTTAACCTATTGTAAGTGTTACAGGAGGATCAATTAGCAATTAGATTGCTAATCGGCTTAATTTGATTAAGCCAGAGGGATGAGATTAAGTCTAATTAAATATAATTTAATTATATTTAGTTTGATCTTTATTGGATCAAGTTTAATTGATTTATTGGATAAGCCAAGTGCAAGGAAGAACTAGTCCTAGTTCAACTAGGACTTGGGTCAACTCAATTTTTTAACTTGATTAAAAAATTAAATTAAAATTAAATCTAATTTAATTAAGTTTTTAATTGGGTTAGAACCTAATTTAATTAGGTTGACTTACTTTTGGTTAATTTGGTTTAAGAAACCAATTTTGTCCAAGTTATATATGGAATCCTAGTAGGACTAGGATTCCACCCTTGCGCCATCTAAGCTCCAACGCCCCCCACCCTCTCTTCTTAGAGTTTTGTGTGACAAAACTCTCACTCCCAGCAATCCCACAAGCACCCCTTGCTCTCCGTTCTATCCTATATGGAAATTAGTTTGTGGACCAAGTGAATGGTAGGTAGTTTGCTTTGATTTTGGATTCTATGAGATAGAATCCTAACAAACCAAAACTCCTCCTATGAGGTGCCACCCACTCCCTATTTTTACTTGGTATTTTTAATGGAGAAAGCCCATCTTTTGTGCACCTAACCTGGTGGTCCACGGCTAAAACAAAGGAGGGGGTGCCTAAGTGTTGGGCGCCCCAACAACTTACCATGTGTGGTCTTGCCTAGTCTAGGAATTTGACCCAACAAGGGCTCTTCCATATCTCTTTTTAAGGAGATCTTTTTGGGCTGAATTTTGTACTGATTCTAGACCATTGAGAGGACTTTGGAGGTGTGAAAATCAGAGAGATAGACCCTTGGAGCATGGGATTTCATAGACACCGATCTAGGTGTCTAGGTGAGAGAGAAGAGAAGAAGAAGAGGATCTTTTTCTAGGATTCTTTTGCTCTTCTTTTCTCCTCCTCTTTCATAAAGATTTTTGAGTGTTGTTTTAGATCAAAAGTTTTTTTTCTTCTAATTTTGTAAAGTATCTAAATCTTGAAGAAGGAAGCATCGGATCGACAGTTAAAGAAGGATTAGCATAGTATTAGCATACTGTGCTGATTTTCAAGCATCAAACTTCTGATCGAAATTCTTAGGCTCGTGTGGACATCGCTTAGAGGTCGGATGCATGTGTGACTTAAAGCTACATTCTCAAGCCTGGATCAGCAAGTTAGAATTTCTAACTTGCATAGGTAATATGGATCTTATCCTCTATTACATACCTGCAATAGATCTAGTATAGATCCATGTTGATATGATCAACATGTCTTTTACTTCTAATATTTTTTAATTTTTAATTTAATCTCATACTATAATAATGTAGTAGAATCTTAGATCTAGGGGTTTTCTAGTTTTTATAAATTAATTTTGATTAATTTCTTTCTTTTACTGCCTAGATCTAAAAAAGTTTTAAGATCTAGCCCTGAAATCCTAGATCTGATTCCTTCAATTGGTATCAAAGTCAGGTTCATTATTACATGATTATATATATATATTTAGATTATTTCTTAGATTAGATCTAACTTATAATTTTTTTATTAGATCTAAAATTAAAAATTATGATTACACGATCTGATTTATAGTAGAGAGGTTATCCTGCTGTAAGATTTATCCCTTATATTGGAGAGATTGTCCTAGGTCATGTAGATCTATTTCTTATCATAAATTTATTAAATATGATCTAATTTTATTTATAATTTATTAGATTTAAAAGAGTTTTAAATCTAAAAATAAAAGTTTTAGATTATATAGATTGATTATAAGATTGTCCTACTATAAGATTTACCTCTTATAGTGGAGAGGTTGTCCTAGTACGTTTTGATCTAAAATATTGATCATAAAATTTTAGATTAGATCAAAAAAAATTTTATGATTTAATTAAAAATATTTTAATCTAATTTTAATCATCATAAATATGTTAGATTTGATCTAAGGTAATTTATGATTGATTGAGATTGAAATAGTTTTAATTACATGAACCTGTTTAGATTAGATTTAAAGTAGTTTTATGCTTATCTTATTTATATATTGATTATGAATGAAACATGCAACTTAGTTGATAGAACCATATTATAAAAATATTTTATAAATATATAAATTATTTTTGAAAAGTCGAACCCCAACCCTCAGTCTAAAACTTAATTGAAAATTAAGAAGTTGTTTGATTAGGATCTAGGATTGTGAATTGAAGATCCTAAGACACAAATCTTAACACATTGGGTTAATAGATTAGTGAAAATTAGGTCCATTAATTAGGTTAGACCTAGGGTTAGATTAAAGAATGGACTTAATTAGAGAATTGACTAAATCTAATCAAATATTATCTTAGATTAGATCAAGGATTCTCTAGATCAATTACAATAGTTGTAGTTGGTCAAGTCCATGTCTTTAATGAGTCCTAAGATGGACTTGATTCTTGGCTACATGGTCTAACATAAACTGTTAGGTTGATCTAATCGAGAATAATTAAATCAGTTGGTATCTAAGATAAACCAGATCGATGGTATTTAATTGGCAGCCTGCTTACCTGGCTATTTCTGATGGTGTCTAAGGCAAGCTTTGGTAGACCCTCCCATTGATTGAATTTATCTAGCCTTTTGATGAAATTATATTTTGTTCAGATCACTTGACTATTCAAGCTGATCCATGTCAGCTAGGTAAATTAGTGTGATTGATTTTGGTGCTTCTAGACCAGCTTATTATTGGTCTCCCTTAAGCTAACTTAGTGAAGCCAGTGAGAGGATCATGACAAGCTGGTTCATCTGACCTTCCCTCTTTCTTAAATTAAAATTTTCTAAAATTATTAAATTCTTAAAATAAAATAGTTATGGTGATAACTAGATCATAGCCTCCCATTAAGTGGGTGATAGTGGGTCCATCAATTGGATAATCATTGGAGGCCCAAAGGCCTGGTGCTTATCGACTGATGGGATTATCATTCATAATATCATTTTTTGACCGCATCTTTCTAAATGGTGGTAGGTTGACCAACCAAAATTAGGCTTAATCATTCATTGGTTTGATGGATCAAGTATGTCATGTTAATGGTTGTACCTAATCGGACCTTTTCAGTAGAGATCAAAGCCTACTGATAGGGACTGGGACAAAATTAAATTACTAAAAATTATTTAGAAAAATAATTGATTATGAACCTACCCTTAGATGTATATGGGTTGACTAACCAAAGTTGGGCTCGTGTGCAATCTATGGATTCTGGTACCCACTAAGAAATTAAGATAATTCCTCAACTTGAAGGTAGAGGCTACCAATTTGAATAAAATAATGGAAGAATCTTTTAATTAAAATCTAAATATTTAGGTTTAATGAATCAATTACTAATTAGATTTTGGTTTTTTTTTGTGCAGATATGATCACTTTTCTATCACTCTGATCATTATTGGACAATGATAAGTTGGTGGGATCCAACTTTGGTAGCTGATACCGAAAGTTGAAGATAGTCCTGGAGCACGAACGAATCTTGTATGTGCTGATGGATCCTACACTTGAGGAGCTAGCTTCCAATGCATATGTAAAAGTTAGAGATACTTACTAGAAGTGGCTTAGTGATCAAACCATGGTGTGCTGTATTATGCTAGCTGTCATGTGTGATAAGTTCAATCATAGATTTGAGATGGCTCAACCAAAGGATATGCTTCAAGTATTGGAGGATTCTTTTGGCACATCCAATGACGTTGAAAGGCATAAGACTAGTTATGCCATCTTCAATGCCAGGATGCGGGATAGAGCCTCTGTCATTGATCATGAACCGTACATGATCGAGCTGATAGAGTGATTGAGCAAGCTTGGCTTTTTCTTGTATAAGCAATTTAGGAAAGATGCAATACTAAACTCGCTGCCCAAGTCCTATCTTCCATTTCTCACTTATTTCAGAATGACAAAATCTGAAGTAGACTACCATGGGTTATTAGGATTGTTTCAGAAATTTGAGAAGGATCACCAACTCCACAAGAAGTCGGTGAACTTAGTGGAAGGTTCGTCTTCTGGTTCTCGATCCTTTAGAAAAGAAAAGAAGAACAAGAAGAAGAAGGGCAAGAAGGTGCAAGTTTTGGCTGGGACATCTGTGCAAGGCCAGATCAAAAAGATTAAGCCTAATAAGAGTCAAGTTGAATGCTTCTTTTACAAGAAGTGGGGATACTAGAAGAGAAACTATCCTTAGTATATTGCCTCCTTAGATCCGAACAGACAGAGAAAGAAACAAGCTATTGCTGGGTAAGGTATTTATATGATAACTCATTGCAATTTCTTTATTTATGATTTTACTGACTAGATATTAGATATCGATAGCCCTTACCATATTTGCAATTCGTTGCAGGAGTTACAGGTCAATAGAAGATTCGAGCAAGACGAGAGGTTTCTGAATATTGGAGATGGAAGATCGATTTTAGTTCTAGCATTACGAATCTTAAAACTTATTTTTGAGTCTCATACTATTATTCTTGATAATTATCATTTTTGTTTAAGTTTTTTTTAAAATATCATTTCTGTAGACCTTTTGATCAAAAATAATTATGAAATTTCAATAAAAAATAGTTTTGTAATATCATTATGAATGATGTTATTGTTTTCTCTGGACATTTGAATAATTGTGTGCATATACTATTACAACCTATAAACATAGTTCATTCAACTGGAAGCATCCTAGATTAGATAGTGTGTCAGATATTTACTTATGGCACTATAGGATAGGTTACATAAATAAGAACAGAATAAACAGATTGATTCAAGAGAAAATCCTCGAAGTCAGTGATTATGAATCACTTTCAACTTATGAATCTTATCTTCTTGGTAAAATGATCAAGTCATTTTTTACTGAAAAAGATGAGAGTCATTGAGCTCTTAGGTCTAGTACATACTGATGTATGTGGACCAATAAGCACATGTATTAGAGATGGATATTTCTACTTTATCATTTTAACAGATGATCTATCTAGATATGAATATGTTTATCTAATTAAATATAAGTTAGATTCATTTAAAATGTTTAAACAATTCTGAAGTGAAGTAGAAAAATAAACTAGAAAGAGTATTAAAATTCTTCGATCTGACCAAGGAGGAGATTACCTTTTCGGTAAGTTTCTCACATATCTAGGAGAGAATAAAATTTTCTCCCAATGGACTCCTCCAAGAATACCATAAAATAATGGTGGGTCTGAAAGGAGGAATCGGACTCTGTTAGACATGGTCTGATCCATGATGGATTTTGCCAACTTGCCAATTTTCTTTTGGGATATCATTCGAATTAGCTTACTATCTGTTAAATAGGATTTTAAGTAAGTCTATAGTTAAGACTCTATATGAGATATGGACAGGATGTAAGCCAGCACTTTCACACCTTAGGATTAGGGGGTGCCTGATTTATGTCAAATGGTTAGTTACTGATAAACTTGAACCTAGGTCAGATAAATGCACATTCATAGGGTACCCAAAAGAGACCAAAGGATATTTTTTCCACCAAGCTAATGAACAAAAGGTGTTCATCAGTCTTAAGACAATCTTTTTAGAAAAAAAGTTTCTTGATGAAGGAACTGTTACCTCTAAGATTGTACTTGATGAAGTTTAATAGGTAGAAAGATTGACACCTATAGCTGAACCTGAGTCAAATTTGATTAGATCAGATCTGGAGCCCAATGTATATGCATCATTAAGATGATTCGATAGAGTACCACATCAGTCGGACAGATACTATGATTTCATAGTCTGGGACGTTGATCCCATCGAACTCAATGAGAATGATGAGATCCAATCATATATATGAATGCAATGCAGAGACCTGATTTCCAGAAATGGCTCGAGGCCATGAAGTTCGGAAAGAAGTCCATGAAGGTCAACAATGTGTAGACATTGGTTGACCCACCCAAAGAGGTTAAACCCATTGGGTGTAAGTAGGTCTTCAAAAATGAAGAGGGGTGCAAACGAAAAGATGGAGATCTATAAAGTCCGTCTGGTTGCTAAGGGGTATCGTCAACATTATGGTATTGACTATAATGAGATGTTCTCTTCTGTGGCATTGCTCAAATACATTCGGATAATGTTTGCGATAGCTGCCTATCTAGATTATTAGATCTGGCATATGGATATAAAAATAGCTATTCTGAATGGAGAGCTGATCGAAGAGGTGTATATGATACAACCTGAGGGGTTCACATTCACAGATGAGTCCAAGATGCACAAGCTTCAAAGATCCATTTATGGATTGAAGCAGGCATCTCAAAGTTGGAACATGCATTTTGATAAGGTGATCAAAACATAAGGCTTCGTTAAGAACAGAGAAGAGTTCTGCATTTACAAATGAACAAATGGTTCAGTAGTGGTATTTCTTATCTTGTATGTGGATGATATTCTCTTAATCGAAAATGACATCACCACACTATAAGAAATAAAAATTTGGTTGTCATCTTAGTTCTCCATGAAGGACTTGGGTGAAGCATCCTACATCCTAGGGATGAAGATCTATAGGAATAGATCTAAAAGGATGTTTGGGTTTTTACAGTCTACGTACATAGATACTGTGCTGAAGAAGTTCAGCATGAAAAATTTCAAAAAGAGCTATCTCCCAATAGACCATAAAATTTCTCTCTCTAAAAAAGATTATCCAATAACTCCTAAAGAGAGAGAGTGTATGAGTAAAATCCCATATATTTTGATAGTGGGATCTATCATGTACGCCATGATATATATGAGACCAGACGTAGCATACTCATTAGAAGTAGTGAGTAGATACCAGTCTGATCTTAGAAAAAACCACTAAAAAGTAGTTAAAGCCATCCTAAAGTATTTGAAAAATACTAAGGACCAATGATTGGTTTATGATGAGTCAGATCTAAAACTTATGGGGTTTACAAACTCTAGATTTCAATTTGACCATGATGATAGCAGAAGTATGTTGGAATATATCTTTACTTTGAATGGTGGAGCCATCTACTGGAAGAGTTCTAAGCAGCATACTGTGGTAGACTTTGTTTGCAAAATAGAGTACATTGCAGCATCAGATGCCATGAAGGAACCTATGTGGCTAAGAAAGTTCATCACTAAGCTCAGAGTAGCATCCTTTCTTAATGGTTCGGTCCTGCTCTACTATGACAGCACTGATGCCATAGCTTAGGCGAAGAAACCAAAGGCATACTAGCGGACGAAGTACATTCTACACTACTTCTCTCTGGTCGAAAAGATCGTGGATCGAGGTGATGTCGATCTTTAAAAGATTAATGGAAAGAAGAATCTATCTGATCCCTTCACTAAAGCGTTGGAAATAAAGGAGTTCGACAACCACAAGTCGAAGATGGATATTAGATACTATATTGAGTGGCTTTAGGATAAGTAGGAGTTGTTGAAAAATATTTTTTAAAGTCAATCATCAGTCTATTGATGGTTGAGTTATATTATAATTATAATTAATTTATTAATTAATAAAATATATTTTTAATATTTTTTTATTATAAGTTTTCATCTTCTAATGAACTTCGTTGTTGTGATAAAGTCCTTAGGACTATTTAGGTTCGATCAAGAGAGGATTTATCGATTAGTCCTTAAAATTATTCACGATCAAATGATAGGCTATTAATAAGGACGACAGCATCTATCAAGCATAGATCACTGTATGTCATATAGGTTGGTTATCCTCTTAACCAAGAAGGATGAAAATACTGGTATGGCATACAGGTGAGATGCAGGGGTACATCATCACTGAATGTGATCAACTCTAGAACATTCTATTGCTGAAAATGTCTCTGATGGGATATAGGTATAAGTGTTCCTTAGACCTGAGATCACCTTAGTGGCTTGCAAGCAACTCACTATACTTTAGTACTGGACTAACTAAATTTTTACTTCAATAATGAAAGATTTTTAGGTACAGTCAAGTACTTGCAAAGTCAGTGTGTGATCAAGATGGGATTGACCACTCCAAGAGTTGGAGAAGAATGTATCACTATATTTCAATATAGCTAAACCTTGGCCAGGATAATCCATGAGATAGATTTGGTATTTTGAAATACAATATGGATAGCTTGATCAGAGTTGACAGTTGAACTCTAAGGTATCCTACGAGCATTTTGGTCAAGGAGATGAATTATATGGAAACTATATCCACATTGATTTTAAGGATGTTGTTCTATTCAACCTATCCGACCATCGAGTACCATTGCTAGATGGTCACTTCGATTAGTATGAAAATTTATTTCTATGCTACCAACTTAGGTTTGGACCTATGAGGTCATATACATTAGAGTTCATGATTTGATCGGATGATTGATCAATGATTAAGAATCATTCTAATAATAAACGATCAATACGATTGATGTTTAACCTAGTGCAAGTATTACAGAAGGATCAATTAGTAATTAGATTGCTAATTGACTTAATTTGATTAAGTTAGAGGATTAAGATTTAATCTAATTAAATATAATTTAATTAGATTTAGTTTAAACTTAATTAGATCAAGTCTAATTAGTTTATTGGATAAGCCAGGTGCAAGGAAGAATTAGTCCTAGTTTAACTAGGACTTGGGTCAACTTAATTTTCTAATTTGATTAGAAAATTAAATCAAAAATAAATCTGACTTGATCTAATTTAATTAAGTTCTTAATTGGGTTATGTTGGTGCGAATTCTAATCATCGTCGGAGGAGCGCTAGAGTTAGAGAAGATGAGGTCGCCACTGGTGACCTGTAAAATAAGTCTCATCTAGAGCCTGGAGGGGGTGGCTCTGGTAAGACCCTTCGACGATCAAGTCAGCTCTTTCAGCCAACAAGAATGAAGTGCTCAGTAGAGAAAGTTGCAGAGTATCGAGAAGAAAATGAGAGCCCAAAAAAGCATATCTAGAGGATCTTTTTTATAGATGGAGTTTGTAACAAACTGATAGTGACAGCCATAACCATCCGGTAGTGGGCCACTCGGGGCTATGTGGAGTTTATTACAGAGGATAGTATCTATTGTCGTGATATACCAGTCAGTTGAGATTTAATAGTCGAAGATCGGAGGAGTAGGTATCAGTTGGCGACAAATCTTTGAGTTACATCAATACCAAGAGAGCTCGGACTCCTCTTAAGTGGTCTTTGGGTGAGTTGATTCGTACCGTGTGGAGCTGGATTCGTGTGGAAACCTTCTTGGGCGACCATGGAAAGTTCGATCAGGAGGAGTCTGAAAGGAGTTCGACCACTGGAGAAGTCCGAAAGGAGTTCGACTACTGGCAGAGTCTGGGAGGAATTCGGCTATTGGAGAAGTCTGAAAGGAGTTTGGCTGCTGAAAGAGTCTGAAAGAAGTTCACGATTGAAGCTCTCCTACGATCATGAGTTACACCTGATCGAGTACCAAACCAAACTTCGACGGGAGTGAGGTTTACCCCCAATAATAGTCCCCTCACTTTCGAATTCAAAATTCAAAGGAAGTAAAAAGATGACCATTGAAATTCATTCTCGAGCTCCCACCTTGATGGGATGAGACATTTTGATGTTTACTGTGCTAGTACCAAAACTTTTTAAATCTAAAATGAGTTCGAAAAGATGGCCCTTCGTTTCTTCCATCAAAACTTTACCCCAGATATGATGCCATAAAGACTCTACCTACAGCTGCCTTTCTATCATGATGAGTGGTATACGTGGCGCATGCTGACCGATCGAAGTTGATCCACGATTATAACTACCTCGGGTTACTTCTAGCTATTTAAGATCTTCTTCCTTCTCCTAAAAGTCATTCCTGCCCGGGTCTTCTCCTTCCTTCAGCCCCCATCCATCTTCTTCCCAAGGGTCTTAACCTTCTCCCTCTCCTTCCTGAGCTTCGGACACTCTTTCGATTGGTCCTCATCGCATCCATCATCCTTTCATTCTCCTCAGATAGCTTAGGTCAGTTTTCTAACCCTTCTCCTAGGTTATTCTGTTAGATATGCGTGCCCTAGAAGCTAGATTGGCTGACACTTGTAATACACTTCTAAGGGCAAAATTATAATTTTGACTATAAATAACAAAATAGATTATTTTCTATCATAGTGTGTATTTGAAAGTGTCTGTGATACAACCCTTGAGTTAATAGTAATGATAGTTCATATTTTCAAGAGTTGAAAATTTAAGATATAAATTTTCATTATTAACTCATAAAATGCTTCCAACCGTTGGATCATCATGAGGATGGTGATTGATCCAAAAGGTTGGTGGATGATCATTTCTTTAGGATAGATGAGTCTTGAGTCTATGGTGTAGAGGCACCGGAGTGAGAGTATAGATACTCGTTAGAGAATGAGGGCATTGAGCTTACCACATCAAGAAATCATGAGGAAGTCTACCTTCTCGTTGATGACTGGCTCAAAGCTGCAGTGGTATATCTGGTTCTTTGACCTGAGGTGCATCGATAGTTCACCTTGAGGGTGTTATAGTTTGACTACATCATAACTCGATCTCCTAGCCATTCAAAATCCCGAGGTGTATGTTGGCTATAGCATGTTCATTATAGGAATTGAATTACACCAACAAAGGATCTATCTACCTCGGTAGATGAGGAGCAACCCTATGATGATCATGAGAATCAAGTCCATAAGCCCATGGCTATGGTAGAGTGAAATAATAGAAAGAGTTTCTATTAGGGTTTTCACATTAGACTTGAATCGAATGTTAATTCATATGATGGATATTAGGATTTGACGAGATCACCTTAACCCTAATCGAGTTGGGACTTAAGATAGAGGAACCTAATAACACAGGTAACTGCACCGAGAGGTTCGCTTTTAATTCTGATGGGTTGCCACCATATGCTGCTTGATGTCATTGGTGGATTTTGGGAGCAATTAGAATGATTTGGATAATCGATCATACTAGTTGTCTGAATCAAAAAAGTTTTGATCCATCGGAAGGTGTTTCGATGATGTCGATGATAAAGATCACAACATATCCCATTACCATACAGAACTGAACCTAACTGGGTCACACAAATAAGGGTTTGAATCTAGATGTCATCAATTGGACTAACCTAGTTCAATTGATTTGAATAAGATTCAATTAGATTCAAAAAAATCGTGCTAGCACATGATTGAGCCTAATGTTCTCCTTTAATAATCATTAAAGCTTATCTAGACTGAGCCAAATGTATTTGGACTCACTCAAGAACCTTTATTTGATCTAACTGGAGCTCGTTTAGATCAGAAAAGGGTTATCTTAATTTATGAGATAAATTTAAGACAACATCTACTATTTTCGATCATCTGCTAATTCCTGCTTTCAGACATTGGTCAAATATTGACCCTGGATACTTGAACATCTGCCTATGTATCATGTGCCGATAGGAGAGTACCTAGGGGCTTGTTCCTCTGCTAAATGCAGATAGAAAGAGGGTGCATTCTTAGGATGGCATGCATCCCATGAGGATAAAGGAGGAGTTCCATACAGATGGGACTCTATGGTTGTTTCAGGGGATTAAACTCTGTGGCGCCAAGAACTCTTGTTTGATCCAATCTTGGTGCCACCTTAGGAGGATTTTGATGGTCTCTCATCTGATTGGATCAAATGATATCATCCCATCAATCAGATTTAGATCTGATTGCTCAAAGGGCCATGATTGGCTGGAATAATATGGCACTACATGGCGCAGCAGGGTCTATATAAACCCTATCTGTGCCTAGGTTTTTAATACTTCTGCCTTTAACCAACACCACAAAGCCTCTCTCCCTCCTTCTTAATGCCACCCTCTAGTCTTCTCTCTCCTCTT